>JADLZK010001552.1:0-102730 GCA_015847255.1 Hyparrhenia diplandra | reverse complement strand
TCTTGCTTGAAGTACTAGTGCTTAGGTTTGTGTGACCTTGTATTAGAATTGATTAGAAGCTCAAGCTAGGCTTGTCACCTCAATCTTCTTGTGTAGGATCTTTTGTGAGGTGATTTAGAGTCATAGATAGAGGGATGAAGTCTTGGCTAGACCTATAAGTTTAATTCCACATAAGTTTCGGTTAGCCATCGCAATTAGTTTTAGAAAGGACTATTCAACCCCCCCCCCTCTAATCCACCATCTCGACCCTTCACGGCCCGGTGGCGAGTTGTGTGCTAGGTGTCCTTTTCTTGCGCGCATCCCATCTCTCATCGAGGTCGGCGCGACTACAGTGGGAGACGTTGTTGAGGGCGCGTGCCAGCTTTTCCTTGAGGGTCGGCTGATGTGCGTGCCGGTCTGTCCTGATGTCGGGCGACGTCGTAGTGATGTCAAGCGACATCGTTGTGGTGCTCCTAATGGTGTTGGCGTTCCTAGTTTTCCCGATGTTAGGGATGACGTTCCTGGTAATGTAGGAACTTATTTGCACCGTTGTTGGAGTCTCACGACGTTGGCCTAGTTGGGTAGGCTTTTCGTCGAGCAACTGGTGGACGTCGGTGGTGGCCTCCAGATCTGATCTGATTTGATCTGGACTGCAACAGCGGGGGTGTCCTTGGGGTGGACGTGCTCATTGCTTGTTGTGCCGATGGTCGTGGAGGGGTGACGTAGGCAGCACCCGTTGGAGCGTCGTTGTCGTCGATGGTGATGTCGGTGGCGCGTACGTCGGACAGCATGGCCGCGTGCTGCGATGTTGTTGTTGGTGTGGCCACGGGTTCGTCGTGGGTGGAGATGACGACATTGTCGGCACTTGGGAGCGTCGTCGTCAGCTGCGGCGGCGCCCGTGGGGTCTTCGTCCTGGTTGGCGAGGCAACGTGTTATTCGATCGCCTTCACGTAGGCGTTGATCTTTGCGTGGACTTCCGCCATGAACTCGAATTTCCAGTAGTTAGGCCAGGAGAGTTTCACTTTGTTGTTTCCAAGACTGCCATGTCAAATGAAGCTTGCACGAAACACCCTCTCTCAATGCAAAGTTTCATTCTAGAGTTTCAAAAACATTTAATTCCATGACTCAAAGATAGTTGGTAATCGTGCTAAGAGAGTTTCATCTAGATGACACTCATTTCTTATCTCTCTTCTTAAATGCACTGCCATGTCATCAAAAATGTATATGTGGCAACCTATTTAATGCAAATGAAACTCAAATGAAACTCCCACTTAGACTGGCCTTAGTGGCCATCAGATCTTGAGGGCGGTGGAGAAGGCCGAGGAATCGAGTGGTCTTCGAATACCAAGTGTCACAGTCCGGACAGATTCCGGCGACTGACAGCGTAGATCGACAGCAGTAGGGGGCCGTGTCGCACGGCTACGTGGCAGGCCGCTGCGTGTGGGCGGCGGCAACACCGCAGTGGTGGCGGCAGCGAGCAGGCAACTGGCTAGGGTTTAGAGTGAAACCGAAGCTTTCTGGACGTTACCCCTTTAATTATTTTTCTATTAAGATTTGGCAAAATACATCTCCCTTGTATTTATAGTTCTAGAAAGACTTGCATATGAAGAAATCTATTTTATTTTCTAAATAATTATTGCTTGATGGCGAAGATAATGACGGTGGCGGCAAAAGCCAACGGCCTTCCTAGGCCCGTGCGCCAAGCCCCCTTGGGCCTCCTTACTTGGGCTATGACATTCTCTCTCTCTCTCTCTCTTTTTGAGAAGTATGACATTTTCTCTTGAAAATACCCAATTCTTTCCTAATATAGATCACTTGGATTATGTCCTAAGTCAAATAAAATAACTTCTTTGACGAAGTTTACTTAAAAAAATAGACCATCTATAAATTCACTTGAAATATTCCATGAAATGTCTTAATACCACGATACGACATGTATTATAACTTACCAAAATCACAATTGGTAACTTAACGTAGCTAATATGACCTATAATTTACAAATAAAATTTGCATATACTCCATCCATTCAAATTATAAGACATTTTGGCTTCTCTAAATACATTTCTTTAACTATGTAACTAGACAAAAATATTCTATATCTAAATGCATAACAAAAACTGAATCTAAAAAGCTAAAACATCTTAGAATTTAAAACGGAGGGAGCAGTTTCAAAAAAGCTATGAATCTTATAATTTAAAACACGACCTCTCAAGACTTCTGAGCAAAAGAATTAAAAACATGAAACGCTACATTCTGAACAAATTACTAAACTTACCTTTTTTTTTTTTTTTTAAAATTACACAGTACAACGCAGACACTCATAACACGCACGCACACTCACCCCTATGAACACACGTACGCAAACCCTACCCCTATGAGCACCTCCGAAGGACTGGGCAACCGGCAGATCTGGAGATTCTCGAAGTCACCATAGGCGCCTCGTCGTCGACGGGAACGTCGCTTACCACTTAATGCATAACGCCGGTAAATCCTTAAGAAAATCCCAGGAAAAACCAAGGTTATAATCTGGACGGCAAGCCGAAAAAGCCCATCTCAGATACAATATACCCCCATAAATAAATTAGAAAAAAAAAAAAAAAAAAAACAGCTATCACACCTTCTCAACCCAAGTACTTACATGCCAATTTCAACATTTGCTATCTTGATATCTAAGAATCAGTTAACCAGGAAAGAGACCAACATTTCCCGAAAACAAAAGGGCTCTCGGAAAGCCACCGGCGACAATTAACTAAAACAGTGTCTCAGCCTGTACGATACCACTTCCAAGTTAGCACCAACAAATAGTTGCCGAAAAGCAGTGACATGACCTTATTTTTGGCACCTTCACCATCCTTACAGAGTACAAGTATCAAGTAAACACTTCTGCACAATGTTGTCCGCAAGCACCACTGCATTTTCTTCTGAACCATGATAGAGAACCAAGCTAATTTCTTTCCTTATCCAACCAAAAGGGATTTATAATTCCTTTTCTCCTGCACAACTAAACTAGCATTTGCAAAGGAAAGAATGTACAGGGCAATTTTACAAAATCTGCGCACTAATAGAACTCATATATACAGTTGGCACGCTCTCTTTGGTATAGCACAGGTAGGTCAATTCACCCATACTGCTGATCATTCTGAGTTACCTGGGTGGGGGGCAGCCTTCATGTTATGGTGCCACACCATACATTCACACAAATAACTCAGTCTGCACCATTATGCAACTTGGATCCAAGAAAGATCACGGATTGGCTGTAACCCTTGCGGCAATAGCACTGGCCAACCCTGCTTGCCACCAGTCGTTTTCAGTTGCAAAGAACAAGCTTGCACAAGTTTTTATGGCCTTCCTTGAGAGAAATGAACCGGCTTGGTTTCAACTGATCCTATCCACCAGGCTCCTGTGGATTTTGTGGCTGTGTATTTCGACTCCATAGCTTCTCTTTAGATAAAGAGTCCCGAGGAACATAAGCATATCCTGGAGGAAGGCGTTGATTATGTGTACAAGCTTGATCAGATGTCATAACGAGCTCCTTTTGAAACATTTCTCTCTGTTGCATAGTTATCTGCTCCACATATTAGTACAGCGAGGGAAAGGAAAAGAAACATAAACAGAGGAGTAAAAGGTACAAACCTTCTTATCATTTGTCTTCTTGTCTTCATCTTCTAGTTTCTCTGCAGCAATAGTTGGCCTCTGCGGAAGTTGCTTACCAGCTCGTGGTCCCCTCTCACTCAACTTGCGTTTGAATGATATCAATGTCCTTGAACTGTCAGCTGTGTTTCTATCAGCATCTCTGTTATTCAGAGAAAACCTTATGGTCTTCTTCCCAGAAATAGTACTATCTACTGTGACATCATCAGATCTTTGCGCTGCTCCACTGTACGACCTGTTATTAACTGAAGTAGTTGCAGATTCTGAGCTTGCTCCACACGCAAAGGTAGGAGAAAATAACTGTGTCCTTTGATTTGGCAAGTATGTCATGATCACACATAACCGTCTCTCTGACATAATAAACAACAGTGTTAGATCATGAAGTCAGATAAAAGTATGTTGACTGAGACATCCAGTTAATGTTCACAATACATTTTTTTTTAAAAAAAAAACTCAGTTCAACTAGTACTGTACAACTGAGCACAGGAAACAAACACACTAACCGACCACCTTATTGAAACCTGTCAAGATTTACAGTATATAGTTTTAAAAATAAGTAATGTACAAGTACAAAACTGACCTAATAAACAGTTGCCTTATTAGGAACCAAAGAACCATTAATGGGCTTAGCTGCATGCGTAATAAAAGAAAGTGTTGATGAACTAAACATGTGGAGCTGCATTGGTGTCACACCGGGGATTTTCCTCATAGGCGATTGTTGGCATGGGTGTGTGTATAGGGCGCATGTGGTGTGTGTGCCGCAGTAGGTGCATCCTGAGATTTCGCAAGCAGTCTCAACTGCGCTTTAGCGCGCAGTCAAGCGTAGTTGCCCAGTTATGAGTCTTACACGATATGCCAGTGCTCCTTGCAAATTAAAAAAAAAATTGAGGATAGCACCGTTCTCTGTGTCCAAGGCCAACAAGTGTCCCAACCCATGCCCTTATCACTAAATCACCAAATTAACCTCTGATTGGTAAAAGATTGGTTGATAGTTATTCCATCCTCTGGTTTTTGCAACATGTATTGGACATGAAAGCACCACATATGAAGAAGGTTGCAACAGTTGAGTAAAACAAATCAGTGGGGAAAAATAATTCGACGGTGGCAGCCGGATCAATAGGATCGGGCGCCTAAACCTGGGACGCTGCCCCCGGTGGAGATGGACCTCTCCCCAGGGGCGTGTGGTGCGGAAGCGGCGGCGGCTAGGGTTAGGATCTAAACCTAGGCGAGCTGATACCATGAAGGAGAATAGAATCGGTGGAATATTGGTTGTATTGCATTGGGCCTCATGGGCTGATACATGGGACTAACACCCCACATGGGTAGACTATGTGGTACTATTCCTATTACTCTAACAATAATACATTATGTCCATCCAGTATTTTTAATTCAAGCATGACATATCTTCATGTAGCTCAACTTTTGAGGCAAGACATAAGTTGTAAAATTGCAAACTAAACATACCTTCACCTTCTCTCTCTTAATTATCCTCTCACACAACAGGCGTAATTTTTCCAATTCAACCTGCAAAAGGATAATATGTGTACTTATAAGAACTATAAAAGAAAAGGTGGCATCCTTTGTAAAGCAAAACTTCTACTAGTAACAACACCCAGTAATGACAGGAAACACAGATGTCCGACAAGTTAGTCCAGTGTATGTGTATGCAAGAATCATGCGAACAGTACAGAAACGCGTACTAAAGTAAAGTATTGTGATAGCAGGAGAGAACTATAAATATGTTTGATACTGAGATGATATTGTGTGCAATATCTTTTCCACCAAACAATTAAGGATGGCCAAAAAAAAGTCCCCATGGATGAGGATACCCGCATGGATCAGGCCTGCATGGGCCGGGGACATGGCCAGTTCCCCTGCGCTGCATGGGCGCAGGGACCTGAAATCATTTCGGGGCAGGGCCATGTTCTCACCGCGGCGCTCCAAAATTATGTGTGTTTCTGTATATTACTCTGGCCCACGAAGGATATGGCCCAGCATCTTCTAATCCTTATGGTAAACGCCCAAAGGTAGCACCCAGCAACAGGACACCAGGCAGCCACCACTTCCACTTCGTCATCTTTTCAGCACCGCTTCTTCACATCCTGCCGCGGTCCATCCCCTCCGGCTCCAGCATCCCCCATCTGTTCAACTATACACCATGGGGCTGGGCTATTGGCGATCTTGTCTCCGCCCCTAGGGACTCCGAGCAGCCATCACTCCACAGGACACGAAGCGCGTTCTGTGGGTCCATCCGTGCTGAGGCACAGGATCTTTTCCAGATAGCCAAGTCCATCCGATGATTATTATTCGCTTATTTGTTCTTTCCATTCTTGATGCAGTGTAGTGTGAATTGAAGATTTCCTTGCTTATTGTTCCAATTCTCGCCAATATGGTGTGAATTGCAGAGTTGCAGTGTTGTTGGTTGAAGTGATTGTTGTTCTATTGGCTGACAAAAAATAAGTGTTTGATGTTCAAGTTTGCTTGTTATGTATGTTCTTGCTACACATGTTTTCTGTTCTCGCTATTCCCAATCCTTGCACTGCTATTCCTGCTCATTTGAAGAATTGAAGCTCTGGGGGCTCCAATGGGGATCAGGGAGTCGGGAATGGGAACAGGGTGAGGTTTTGCCCCGTTATACACTTTAGGGCTGAAAGTTCAGGGATTGCGGCAGAGCTGTGGTTTCACCCGTCCCCACCCCGTTGCCACTTGCTACCCCTACTAACGTATGGTGAAACACTATTAAGTCATGATGGCAAGAAAGCAACACTCTGGAGACACAAACCACTCTGCAAAAAACAAGCCAGTCAATGCATACAAACTTTTACAATGTCCCTTCTTGCCCAATATAAAGTTCAGCCAAATTCTGACAAGTATAAGCGTACACAAAAAAAAAAGCATCTATGGATAAAGATCTGGTATACCATATACCTATGAAATACTATGAAAACCATACAAATGCCAAGCCTTACGTAAGTTAAGCTTCTCGAAAATCATGGGCAGGAGTCAGGAGGATATAGTCTAAAACGATACTTTATGCAGGTTCACTCGGTGTTTAATAACATCCAAACAAACATGTAGTAATGCATGTCACATGAGTACAGGAATTCATGAGGTTGGTTGCATAAGAAAAAAAGTTCCTACAATATTGTTTCCTCTATGAATAATGACTGATGGGATCTGCCCCATGAAGTGCTGTAATAGCTAACCCAAGAGATACAAACAAACCACGGAGTTTTCACAAGGTGGCTAAAGATAATTTGTTGGTTTCAGACTGATCTCTTCATAACTGGCAGTGAGTAATGAGCTCTTGCATCTGATACTTCAAGAAAAAAATACATTACAAGATGTTGTTTGGAGCAAATGTTAAGCTGTATAAATAGTTGAAGAGCACGAATGGCTATAATTGTTTAGTGATTAAACAAAATAGAACAACAGCTAAATGAAGATGTTCAAACGCTTGGAGCATTTGAAACATTCTATAGAAAGCATTTGCATTAAATTTCTGTAATTGTGCAAACATTATATGCTACCAAACACAGGAAAACAATATAAGGTAAATGTGACATACTAACCCTCATTCGTTTCATGCTTGTGAGCTCCTCAGGTCCATATTGCTGTGCATCAGCCTGTACAGAATTTCCAGAAGGATGTTAAGAGACAGAAGTAATAGCAAAATAAGCATCGTACAGATCTGAGTGATTATTACTTCAAAAATAGCTCAGTACCCCCTTACCTCTTTCTGTTCTACGCTGTGTTTGCCACAGTATGCTTTGTGCTGTGGTGTAGTACCGAACCCTTTTGTGTTCATGTATAAACCAGAACTTCTAGCGCAAGTAGGATGAAAAGTAACGTTGCAATCCCCACTGCTACACTGCATATTGGAAGAGACAAATTTAGCAAGATTCTCAGTGGTTGATTTCCAAGACTAGGCTAGATAAGAAGGAATGGAGAATAATGTACCCTTAAGCACATGCCAACATTGCGGAGGCAGACACAACAAGTGTCTTTTCCCTCTACAAGGCTTTCCTGATAGAAGCATTGAACAGCCAAAAAAATGAGATGGTACAAATGAAATGTCACAACAACAGACAGATACTGTCATCAAATTAACAGCAAAAACAATTGCCAAGGATCTATTATTTCCGATAAACTAAAATTCAAAGAAAGCCACAATAGCGAACAAGATAACATACCATTCCTTCTACAGGGTTATCTTGTCCCCTTACATACTTGGTGTCCAACAACCACTGCAAAATATTTGAAAAATTATGGGACCAAACAAGAAAGCCATTAAAAGGATATTATTATTCATAATTACCTCAGCACAGAAAGCATGAACCCACTTCCCATCTACGGTCTTTCTAAAAGCACCTGATGTGCCATGGCACATGCCACACTGTGCAAAGGGTAACTTCTTGCCATTACAATGTGATTTATCACTAACGCTTGCAGCTTCTGATGAAATGTCTTGATCTTCACAAAGCTCACAGTTCCAGGGCCCAATAGAATTTTCCAGATTTCTGTAGCAATCTATGTGCACAGCAGCCTGTTAAAACAGTCCAAGTTAAGAATAAAATATAGCATAAGACATGACAACTTAAACAGATCCAAATCACCTTGCATCTGGAGCAGACAAATATTCGGCTCAACAGAGTTTCAGTTCGCATGCATACATCACAGTATAACCCATTTTCTTTCGAGGAAATTGGCATATGAAAACTTCCAAATTTGCTATCTGATGACTTCGATGAATCATTAATCCGGGGCAATGAAGAAGTCCGTTGCCCACCCCTTGAAGATCCAGCAACAAGTTTTGGAGAACTCTACACGCAAGAAAAGGTAAGATTCCTAACATCTACATGTACTAATCTCACAGCTGGCCAACCAAAACTCAGAAACAAACCTCTGGTGCATCCTCCTTTGCATCCTTTCTCATGGTTGAGTTCCGTGAAGAGGATGCAATAGAAGCTGCAGCTGCAGCTAGTACAGCTTGGGCTTCCTTATGTCTCTTTTCTTTTCTCCCACGTTTCTTAGCTTCTCTTACATCACGAAGGAACTGATTCACAAAAATAAGATCCCATTTTCTTTTACTGAAGGCATCCAGCTCGCGAGAAAGATTTTGGACAACCTTTGCTATCAATTTTTCTGCACGAAAGAAGCGATTTCAAAAAAATAATGAAACAACAGCTCCGTTCATGGGAAAGTTTCATGAACTGTGTTGAAGTTCCTGAAGAATCAACCCACTTAATTTGTGGGAGGGTTTCATGAACAGCATTATGCCTTTGTGTGTGTGTGGTCTTTTATACTTGTTTCATATGGGTTTCATCTCTAGCCTACCCCAACTAGCTTGGGACTAAAGGCTATGTTGTTGTTGTTGTTGTTGTTGTTGTTGTTTCATGAACAGCATTAAAAGTGAGAAGCTTGGAACAAGAGCAATGGAGAAGGCAAAGGGGTTTTAACATTCTTTATACTCAAATATTGAACTACATGAGAAAAATTACTCTTACCATATCTGTGCTTCAGAACAACAGCATTGTCAAGCAGCCTAGATTGTAAGTATACCATCTCTCCTTCGACTTCATCATCAGGTGAATGCTCAAGAATTTTTGAAAACCTTGCTTTCGAAACTTGACCTGTTGCAGTTGTATCTTCTGTACCCTCTACTTCTACCGAGGAATCAGTTGGTATTCTCTCATGCGAAGAATATGATGACTCTTGTACTAATATAGGACAGAAGAAAAAGTACAGCAGTTAAAACTTGACATATAAAAATACTGTAACATTAAGGTGCAAAAACCTAAACATGCTAACAAGTAATTAGCTTAGAGAAACTAATAAGTACTTACTATAGTGATTCAGAGCTTCGTTATTCTGATTGAAAGTAATGTCCCAATGATGAGATATCTTTTTCTTAATGAATGGATGAATATAAGAATGTGAATCATCAAAGCTGCATACAGAAAGAGGGGTGAACAACTGCTTCCAGCAGTGGCATATTTGGTTCAAGGACTAAAGAAGCAGATAGCGAAAAAAGCAGAAAAACAAATTCAATCAAGTATACACGTGCATGTGCAACTTACTTGAAAAAAGGCTGTCCATGAGAGCAATTTGAATCACAATCATGAACGTTGAAGCTATTTTCAATTGAATCTACCCCATCTCTACCATTATCACCCTGAACAAAACAATGATCATGTGAAGATACTCCTTTCTCCAAGCACAGGCCCATCTCAACCTCAGCTAAGTCATTAATTTTTCTTCCAAGTAATGCACCTGCCCATAACATAGTAAGACCCACGTAACTGTAAATAACCAGAAGAAAACAAATGGAGAATACCACGTAGATGCAGATCAAGTATGCGGAAATGACTTCTATTTCACAAGACCATAATATTAGATCAGCGTGATCCAGGTTCATAGAAGAGGTGAAGAATAATTCCTAATGATCTACCCACAAGATGAAATTGCTGCATTTATTATGGGCTTTGCACCCGCACAACAACAGCACATTGGTAAGCAGAAGCAACAGCAGCATGGCACAGCTTGTATTGGATATAAAAGGAGATCCTGAACCCCCAACCCGGGTTCCCTCACACAGTTCCCTTAGACGGCCTTCTTGTTGACATCAGAACTCCCTTCAATGGACATTTAGCAAATAGAAGCCAGTCCATATCGATAGCTTTGTTCAGTAATGCTTCAATTTCACAAATTGTTTATGTACTTGATCATTTGAGGGCTTCAAGCCACAAAGAAAAATAAAAAATCATGAATACTACAGGGGCAATGGGACATTGGCATTACTCCTACAATATCAGAGTAATCTTACTATTCAAAATGCAGCAGTGGGGAAATAGAGAGTCGGCTGAAGAAGGAAGATCAAAATCAACAGTTAAATGGATTGGTCAACCAAAAAAAAGAACTCATTATTAAAAAAACAAGTGCCATCAGCAAATGTAATGTCTACAGTTTAAGCCTATTCTCAGTTCAGTATTTAATTCCGCATTACATCCTTTCCCAGGAAAAAAAGGAAGAAGGTGCAGTTTAATTACATAAACCTTGGCGTAACAGATAGCCCACCAGATAAGGCACGCTTACGTTGTACAAGGAGGAACTTGCACCTATCTTATAATAAAGAAATATTGTAAGGTCACTGTGGGGTTCTCCCCCACAGTTTTTGCCGCCAAAAAAAAAATTTGCTAGGCACAGATAGAATATTTGTACTTATTGACTATTGTGCACAGCAGTTTTGAATGATAAGGGCCAAGTGGATGACAGTTGTTAGCAATGGTATGATAATTTCTCCTGAACCGGGCAATGAGTTGCCACTTGCCAGAGCACTTGTTTCCCAGTAGCAACTGAGAACAGTCGTTCTTACCATTCAAACTGGGATTCTGGGGAGATCGACAATATATTCAAAAAAATAGCACTTCCAGACAAAAGTTAAAACCTAGATTGTCTAGACAACAACAACAACAACAACAACATAGCCTTTAGTCCCAAGCTAGTTGGGGTAGGCTAGAGATGAAACCCATATGAAACAGTACAAAAGAACGTAGAAAGGCACAAGACAAAAGGATAAAGATTAGGGTAGATAGAAAAGGAAACAAAGTCATGGTTCAGGCACGTTAATAGCTAGCCTCCAAGCGCTCCTATCCAAAGCTAAATCCTTGGAGATATTCCACTCCTTAAGGTCTCGCTTAACCGCCTCGTCCCAAGTCGGTCTAGGTCGGCCTCTACCTCTCTTTACATTATCTACCCGCTCTAGAACTCCACTACGCACCGGCGCCTCGGGAGGCCTCCGTTGAACATGTCCAAACCATCTCAACCGATGTTGAATCAATTTCTCCTCGATAGGGGCCACCCCGACCCTATCCCGAATATCTTCATTCGAACTCTATCCCTTCTAGTATGCCCGCAAAAACCAACGCAACATACGCATCTCAGGTCACACTTAGCCGTTGGACATGTCGCCTTTTGTAGGCCAACATTCAAGACCATACAAAGATCGCGCGAATCGTCCCTATAGAACTTCCCTTTTAGCTTCGTGGTACCCTCTTGTCACATAGGATGCGGAAGCTTGACGCCACTTTAGCCAACCTCGCTGCGATTCTATGTCTAACATCTTCATCAATGTCGCCATCCTTCACGTAGCATAGATCCTAAATACCGAAAAGTATCCTTCTTGGCCACCACTTGTCCATCCAGGGGTGACATCCCCATCCTCGTGCCTAATCGGGCTAAAGTCGCACATCATATACTCGGTCTTGGTCCTACTCAATCTGAACCCTTTCGACTCTAGCGTGTGCCTCCACGCTCTAACTTCCTATTTACCCCCTGCTCTACTCTCATCCACTAGCACCACATCATCGACAAAGAGCATACACCAAGAGATATCACCCTCAGTATATCCCTTGTAACCTCATCCATCACCGGAGTAAATAAATAAGGGCTCGCGACCCTTGATGTAGTCCTATGTTAATTGGAAAGTCACGGTATCGCCATCACATGTCCGAACACATGTCGTCGCATCTTTGTACATATCCTTGATGAGGGTAATGTACTTAGTTGGGACTTTGTGTTTTTCTAAGGCCCACCACATGACGTTTCTCGGTACTTTGTCATACGCCTTCTCGAGGTCAATAAAGACCATGTGCAAGTCCTTCTTCTCGCTCCCTAAATCTCTCCATCAACTGTCGTACTAAGAAAATCGCCTCCATGGTCGACCCTCGGGCATGAACCCAAATTGGTTTTGGGTCACACTTGTCGACCTTCGTAGGCGTGCTCGATAACCCTCTCTCCCACGCCTTCATCGTATGGCTCATCGGCTTAATCCCCGGTAGTTAGTACAACTTTGAACATCTCCCTTATTCTTGAAGATTGGTACTAATATACTTCGCCTCCATTCTTTAGGCATCTTGTTTGACCGAAAAATTAGGTTAAAAAGCTTAGTCGACCATACTACCGCTCTCGCTCCCGGACATCTCCACACCTCAATGGGGATGCCATCGGGGCCCATCGCTTTACCTCCCTTCATCCTCTTCAAAGCCTCTCGATCTCTCGCCTCCCGAATTCTCCTCACAAAGCGTCTACAAGTATCGTCAAATGAGTCGTCCAACTCAAAGGTAGGACTATCATTCTCCCCATTGAACGACTTATCGAAGTACTCTCGCCATCCGTCCTTGATCTCCTCGTCCTTCAAAGCGGCGGTCGATCCGTCCCATCCTTGATGCATTTGATTTGGTTTATGTCCCTTGTCTTCCTCTCACGTATCCTAGCGATCCTATAAATGTCCTTCTCCCCTTCCTTCGTGCCTGCCTAGCCGTTGGTAAAGGTCATCAAAAGCGACCCTTTGCTACACTCACATTTCTAAACTTTGCAGCCCCTCTTCGCTATCCTATAGCCCTCGATGTTGGTCGCACTCTTGTCGAGATGGAGGCGCTTTGAAGCACTCCTTCTTCTCCTTAATAGCCTTTTGTACCTCGTCGTTCCACCACCAGTGTCCTTCGCTTCCTTCTTGCCTCCCCTACTCACACCCAACACTTCGAGGCCACCTTCCGTACACATGTTGCCATCTCTAGATTGTCTAGACAACCTTTTCAAAACCAGTCACAATTAGTGAATTGTGATTCCTCTTCAAGAGTTGTAGTTCCAAATTAACATGCGAGACAATAATAAAATCTTCATTGGTTGATCGTGGTTTCTGGTCTAAGTTAGTTTTTCTTTACAGTGGAAATTCATCTGTTTTATTTGTTGTTCCATATAAAATAACCAAAAAGAAACTTAGATATTATTTTTACAAATCAAGTGCTTAAAAATTCAGAAAAGTTCACGAAAGATTTTACCTTGGTTCTCATTTGGTATGTCTGTGGAAGAACCAAATTCTTTGTTTCCAGAGGCGTCGTTCAGAATCTGTCACAAGGATGTGAATCAAATTACATCCATAATAAAAGATTACCTCACTAGGACAGCCGTTAAACAATGACAAGACAGCACACCTAAGCGAGAGAAATTGGAGTGCAACAAGTTCAAAAAATTGGGAGACAGCTGATAGTGATGAACAGTGCTTAATGATATAAGTTCATTATATAGTCAGACCAGCTACTTGCCATGGAAAGAAATAAGACAACTTTCAAAGAGAGGAAAGGTCGGGTGGGTTGGCGTGTTTTGGGGTGGGATTGAAAGGGGCCTTCCATCACAGGCAAGTGATGATTTCATTACACAAGGCAAAGTTTTCCTTAATCCCGCCATTCTATATTACCAAAAAAATCCATTAAGGTACCTGACCAATAGAATTTAAAGTAAAAAAATCATAACGGGTTAACAAAAAAATTAAATCTACCCCCTGAAGATCTCTATCAGAGAAGTCTAACTAAAAATTGGAAAAAATGTATAATGAAAAATATATCAACCATGCATTGAAACTGCATGCTCAAAACCAGTTAAGAGGCAAGAAACCAGGCTTCAAATAATGCTCGGAAAGTCAAAAATCATATTTCTTACCAATATTCCATGTTCATCCTTTAAAACATCCTTGTTGCTGATTGGGGAAAACTCCTGAGTAGATTCGTTTGCAAATTCTTTAGCAGAGCACTCAGGAGTAGAACCTTCTTTAACCATGTTCTTTTTCCATTTTGCAAAATAGTCACACCAGATGCATATGTTGCATTATTTTCTTTCAATATCTTACTGTTGCTTTTAGATCTTGTTCGTGCAGGCTCAGTTACAGCAGAATCCGGCACATCAACAAGTACACCATTGTCATCATCAAGGACCAATGCATTTTTCATATCAACAGTATCTGTGGTGTCCAATCCATCTGATTTGTTATCTTGCACCACTCCTGAGCTCTCTTTACAAACATTTCCTTGAGCACCATGCATATGCACAGAATTTTGGAGCCACTTGATAATTTTCAGTGTCAAACCATGGGAAAAAGTGGTAGTTTCACCCTGGCAATAAAAAAAATTAGCAAAATAGTTTGTGAATGAAGTTGACATAGCAAGTATACATAAGGTATATGCATGATGTACCACAAGAGCAGCTTCCAAGGATTCCGAAGAAATGCCAACTTCAGACGCTATATCACTAACGCTAACTTTTCCACTGTCAATTAGCTGCAAAACCAGTGCAGATATTAATGTTTTTGCTTCACAGTGGTTAGGAAGGAAATTCATTCTCTATCCAAATATTGTATGGGTCAGTTACCTTTCTAAGCACTACAGCAATATCACCAGAACTTCTCAAATCCCCACCAACAGAGGGATGACCCGTACCTGTTTCCCAGATTCCAATAGGTTGAGTATTGGCATTTCTAACTGTGTTTGCTAAAGCACCTTGCTCTATTGTCTTGACTCTGATCAGGTTACCAGAACTACAGGTACTGGTTCCACAATTGATGAATTTGTCCTTGTTTTTGCGTGTAAACCTTAGTATTGGAATTTTTCCAGAATTGAGGGTGGTATTGTCTGGGCCAGATTTTCTAGGATTCTGTTCAGAAGCAAGGTTACTGTTCTCTACAAAACTGGTGTATCCAACTGCAGAATGCTTTGAGCAAAATGCTCTCAACTCAACCTACAAAAGGGAAGCAAAGAAACAAGAGAAGTGAGTCATACTGACATCAATAACGCTAATGGCAACCATAGGAATAGAAGGCCTAACATTAGGGTGTCTGAATTTCCCCCATATCTCCATTTGATGCTTTGACTCTCTTGCACATATAGGGTGAAAGGGTGTCCGACACGTCCCTGAGAACCACACGAAAAATAGTAAAAAGTATTGAAAGACAGTATTCCTTTGAGTTAGAAAAAAACAAGCTGAGGGAAATCAAAGGAATGTTTAGAAAAAAACTAGTTAAAACTAGTGTATCCAACTGTAAACAAGCTGAGTTAGAAATTAGTTAAAACTAAGGTCACAGTAATGTTTAGAAAAAACAAGCTGAGGGAAATCAAAGGAGTTTTGAAACTGAACATGCTTCCATCCTAAAAACTACGATTACTGTTGAGATAAACATACAGTTTATTCCATCTTGATTGGCTCTTCAGAAAACTGGCTTGTAGCCAGATATCCAATAAAGATCATTTCTCAAGTTAAAAGGAAGTACCAAAAAATTCAGATATCAAGCTGTAAACCATTTTTGAAGATACATCCACCAGGATGACAATTTTTTTTTACCAAAACAGGTTATGCATCATTTTGCAGAAAGCATTCATTTACTCAAAGGCTCCCACAAACAAATGAAGAGCATTGTGAGAAGATGCAACCACAAATAATTAAGTTGCCCAGTAAATATCAACATGTTCCATGAACTAGTTTTCTGATGACAAATGCAGAAAGAAACAAAGAATTTCCTCAGAGAGCACTGGATATTATTTAGCTGGCATATAAATATGCAGCATATATGTAATATCATAACACCATTGTTCTCCTTTTTATCATAACAGGCTACATCATATTCCATTACTTAAAAGCAACGAAATTATGAAGTTTTTTTAAGAAACGACCTAGCCAGCCTCCCTATCCAATTGATAATAAGCACACAAACGAATAACACTATTCTCATCAGAAAGCAACTATATAACATAGGAGTAAAGCATTGTTTTCATGTCATGGGTTCAAGATAGTCATGAAGTAACAAGAAACAAATATACTATCACAAGGTCAACAAGGTCAATTAACATAAAAGGCAAATTAACACCAGATTCTACCACATATGTTTTAAAATAAATATACATACACACATATAAATTACACCATACTTTAAAAAAGTCAGATTAACACTTGATTCAGATTTGTAGTGCACCGTGGGCTACATAATATCAATTATTGCTTTATTCTTGGCAACACCTAATTTTTAAGCTGGCATATTAAATTGATGCATGCAAAGGTGTGCGGATACTCGAAAACAAGATTTGAAAGGTTAAAAACCTGCTTGCTTCAAAAAGCCATATCACAGATTCTCCACAATAATTCAAACTCATTCTACAGCTACAAAAAGAAAGGTGAATTGGTGTGTGCCACTTTTGCCTTCCAAAACAAAAATCCAATCCAATTCTATTAAACTTGCATAGTTGCATAGAATTAAAATTTATGAAAAAATCCTTCAGCATGTTCCGTTAAAACTAGAAATTTTGCCCTTTACACACTGATGAAAACCAGAATGGATTGGTAGGACAAATTTGAGTCATGATTGAAGAAAGACAGTTGATAAACACACAAAAAAAAAGTCTAATACAACTGTAGAAATTGTACATTTACTAAATAGCAGTAGAATACACTTTCCTAAACCGCATATAAACTGAGACATAAGATATACTTTTCACAATTCTTTTTAACAGAAGCTGAAAACATGGTGAAGAATACATACCATGACTACATCGGACACATGCACCATGCTTAATCTTGCAGATACTGCACGTCAACTTCATCCGATTCTCTTGGACACTTTCAAGGCTAAGCACAGGTTCCATTGACTCCATGTCCTCAACAAAAACCTCCGGTGCCCAGAGACTACAGAACAAGTGCACAAATTTTTGGTGGCCAACACCCGCATTTCGAGTAGGATCCACTTTAACAGGTTTAAGGGCCCCTTTCTCCTTTGGGCATAAAGCACAAGGCATCGACTGGGTGCCCCCAGCTTCTTCATTCAATGACCACCCTGTAGACTCTAGATATGTACACCGAGCACACAACCATTGCCCATCAGGCACAGCATGCAAACCGTAACACTTCTGGTGCACTGACACCTTGCAGTTGCTGCAGTTAACTATCCTATTGGACTCCATGGAACTTTCTCCAAGACAACAAACATCACAGCTTGAAGATGCCTCAGCCCCCAAGCATGGGAGCAGAACAAGCTGCTCTAACCCAGCATTGGCACCCAGAAGCTTTCTCTTCTTGTTGGGTCGCTCTGAAGTGAGAACAAACCGACCTGTTGCTCCTAGCAGCCAATTAAGTGAAACTCCTTCCTCCTCAACACATTGTGCTAACACAATGCCACTGCTGCTCCCAGTTTGATCCATTCCAAATGATCTCCCTCCCAACTGAACAGAAACTTCGTGCACGCCCTGTTCCCCTCTGATCCTATTAAGCTCTTTGTCACTGACCATCTGTTGCACGACCACATCATGTATGTCCTGTTCAACGCTTTGATCATTCCTCTCTTTCTGACTAGCCAGATGCGTGCGCGCTCGGTTAGTGGGCACTTCTTCGCCACCAACACCCAAATATGAGGTTGTTTCAGCCACAGCCACGTCATATGTCTCAGCTTGGTTTATCAATTCCTCCCCACTGCCCAGAAATGGTATCAGCATACATGAGTCGACCTTGCTGTAGCCAAATGGGAGCTTTGGTCTTAACATTTCGACATCAGCCAATGTTACAGGACGGAAATAAGCCTCGAACTGGTCCCACAAGCCAACCTTCGCAGGGGTGGCAACAGGTGACTGTGGTGGAGGCTCGGGAGCAGCATCGTCCGGAGGGGGAGGCAGAATCTTCTTGTGCTTCTTCCGGGCGTCCCCGGCCCTGCCCAGCTGACGAGCCGCGCGGGCAGCGTGGGCACCCTGGGCGCCGCCTCATCGCCCTCGAACGGCGTCCGCAGGGATACAGCCTTGGTGGCCTGCGTGTACAGGTCGACACCGAATCCGGGGGCCTCCCCTGCGGCAAGGCCTCGGGCGGGCCATTTCCCCGCTCATAACACCTCCAGCAGGGGAGGGGCGCATCGCCGCCGGAGCCCCCGGCGGATGCTGCGTCGCCGAGGAGGCCTCCGGCGAGGAGGGACGGCGGAGGGACGGGCGGAGCTAGGGTTAGGGGTTTCGTCTCGAGCCCGAGCCTGTGTTTCCTTCCGAGCGTTCTCTTTCCTGGCGAGTTTTTCCGGCCCGAGTTTTCGCGTGGGTCTCGGATCCAGTGGGCGGAGGGAGGAGAGGGGTGCTGGCCTGGTGGGACTTGGAGCTTGGAGCGGAGGGAGGGAGGTCAGCGTAAGGACACGCGCTTCAGTTTTTGTAAAGTGGGGCGATAGCACGTAGCATGTGCTCACTTGCCTGCCTGGCTCGGTGCTAAACCGGCAACGTGAACTGCACACCGTCCGGTTGACGCTTCCCAGTGAAGCAAGCAGCAGGATCCAGGAGAAGCAAGTGTCGTGGGCCGCGTTTGATTTGATTTGAAGCTGCCTTGGGTTTATGTTGTACCCCTCCGTCTCATATAAAAGAGTCGTTTACGTGCTGGTCAAATTTTTTTGATTATCTAAGTTTGATAAAGATATGTATAGCATTTGTATCTCTAAATAAATTTATTATTTAAAATATATTCAAAGATCAATCCAATACTATTAATTATGTATTATGTATGTTGTTATATATATTGGACGAAGTTGAAGATTGTTGATTTGTTTAGTAAACGAGAATGACTCTCTCTTTCTTTAGACAACGGGAGTAGTACAAGTGACTGAGCTAGCTGAGAGCCTAATGAGATGTCTCTATTTCAATCTCTATCTCTACAATCTCTATCCTTTCTATATATCTATAATAACCCTCAAAATGATCTTGTATCTACAAAAAAGATATTGACCTACGTCTAACTTATCAGAGTTTGATGCAGGCTTTGTGGAATCAATAGCTAGAAACCACAATGCACCTTTGCATCCAGTGCTCTTCCGCGAAGGAGATTTGGATGTGTCTCAAAATCTGGACTAGTTGGGTGGCTATGCTCCTAAGCCAGAATATGTGACAAAAGACTAGTGTTAATTTGGCTTCCTTGTGAGGCCACAATGCAAGACAAAGGACGACAACTGTGATGCTCCTCATGTATACATCTTAGAACATCTCGAAAGGAGAGAAAACATAAGAATATTTAAAGATGGACTAAACTCACCGCCACAAGTACTCAATCTGGTAAAAGAAAAAAAAAATGGCTCTTAGGAGAGTTTCTCATGGGGCTGCCTTGCATCCATGGCTCTAAGCTAATCAGGATATTGGGGTACCATGTTAGTGTTCTTAGCATTTAAAATCTAATGTAATGTCACGATGTGTTGGACATAAAGGACCTGTCTACGTGGACATGGTGAACAGGTGAAGCCTTCATGAACAGTATTGAATCGGTCATCGATCTCCCCTTTTGCAAACTAGTACTTTGAACGCGAATGTGAAACCATCATCAAACAACTACGCTGACCACAAAAACCATCATCGCAACTACATCAACCACATGTCAAAACAACATGTCAAACATAAATAGTCATCTTCTCCTCCTTTTCCCCCATCTCATCACTCAAAGTCATTTTTGTTATCTAACTTCGACGTGCCTATGCAGTGGCAAGACAATATTCATGTGTATTGTCTGCGAGTTGACCATGTAACAACCGTGAGTGCATCCGAATTACACATCTTTACCTCCACATGCATGTTTGTCCAATGAGGGAGGAGTCATGTGTGCTACATGTGCAAGCATATAGTCACATTTTTGGGTTTTCGTTATTACTAACAACACTTGTTGGCTAACAATTCATATGAGAAATGAAGGTTACAAGTTAGGACCATAAGGATGCTTTGATCAAAGCTTGGGTGTGATAGATAAAGATGACATGCATGGATGGAGTAGATCTCAAGGCAAATGCATATGATAGAGGTTTGTGTTTCATCGACCATAGGTAAGTTTATTGGACAGTTTTAGCATATTATATAGAGTACAATTATTTGGACAAGACGATTATGTAGTGCCACTAGGCAAGGACTAACAATGTATATTTGTTATATCTAGTGACATGGTAAGGAAGTATGTGCAAACATCCGGAAAAAAAAAATTTTTGAACATGCTAACTTAGTACTAAAGATGTATGACATTCTTTTGAGAGTCCATTTGGAGCTAGTGCTTTTGGAAAAGGGTTTGAGATATGGGCTTTGTGGAGTGCTTTAAAAATCTAGTGTTTATTAGAGGACATGCACTGAAGCTTAGGCTCCTCTAACCTTCCAATTTTGATTATCTTTTTCCTGGTGAACAAGTTTTTCTCGAAAACTCTAGTGCCTCACATGGTTTAGGTCACTAGAGCTTAGAGTTCGCAATGAAAAATCAGTGAAGTCTAATAGATAGGTCTATTGTTTCGATGCCATCGGAGAGAAAGGCACTTAGTGCCCATAAAGGCACTAGAGAATAATAGGCCCTGACACGTGACGACAATCAACACAATGGTAGTATGTGGGAGGTTACAAAGTGACTCATCGAGGGACCACCAAAAACGTTTCAATGCCCATAAAAAAAGTAATGCATAAATTTTAAACCAACATATTTAAGTGGTGAAGCACGAGAAGCTTCATCGAGTAAATCATCTACTTTTTTTCTCGATGCAACTAGGCTCAATGTGGACACTGGAATTCTCCGGTTCCATCGAAAAAGCTATGCCAGAGTAAAGGTTGTGCAACAACTAGTTTAAAATAGCCATTGAGATATAGCTTAAGGTGGCTTTTATAAATAGAGTGTGTGTCTAGGCATGAGAGCTCTCTTGGCACTCCTAGCAAATACACACACAAATTGTAGCAAAAAAAACTCTCGATCACGTTTTTCTTAGTTGAGATTATGTCCTTGAGAGACCGGAGCTGATCTAGTGTATTTACCTTAAGAGCTAGTTGGTGATACTGAGGTTGTGTGATCCATTGCCACCACTACACAGTTTGGAGACAGCGGACTGCGTCAAGCACTCATTAGAGGGGCCTTTGTTGTAAGAATACTCTCCTAGGGTTGATTTGATTTTGGCCTTGGCTGTCATGCCAGTGTTTTGGTTTTTAGAGTATGGATTACTAGGATGACTACCCGCGCGTTGCCACGGGTATGGAAAAAAATATAAACGAATTACAATGTCAATCACTAAGAATTAGGAGACGTATACATATGGGTATTGCCGCGGGAATTGGCAATGATTATCTCAGTTCTAATATTAACTAATAAATAAACCATAGAAAATTTATGGGGTTTTTTCTTTTTTATTTAATTTAATATTAGTTCCTAGGGCTGTTCATTGTCTTGGACGCATCAATTAATCAACAAATCATTGTATTTTTTCCTCATTGAGAGATGAAATCAACCTAATAACTTGGAAACAGTATCTAAATAATCAAGCAACCAGACTAGACTCCACTCAAACTCACCACGAATTCGAACTACACTTTACCAATCGAAGAACCAACCAATGCAACTTTATTGTGGTGCGGTGACGACCCCAAGGACACTCCTGCTCTCGCCGATGAACGAATGGATCACACCTTGAAGCTGAAGCTGAGGAGGAACTTGTTCAGGCCAGTCAGTGCCTCATGGTCGGCGCCTTTGGCGGCACCCTGGACCGCATCCTGCTGCCAGAGCAGGAAGCTCCGGCACCCATTGAAGGTGATCTTGTCGTCTTCTTTGAGCGATGCAAGGGCATGGCAACAAATGAGATGGGAATCGAATCGTGTGTCAGAGAGTCGAGAAGCAAGCAAAGCATATCCAAATTCCGGCGAAAGAGACGGGTGAGATGCCCTTACGTACCGCCGGATCCGCCGTGGGCGGTGGAGAGGATGAAGCCGACGGGGTCGGTGCTGAACAACGACATGCGGCCCTCATGCGCATAGCAGCGTAGTGCGGCGTAGATGAGCGCGGCGACTGTGACGCCCTCGAGCACGATGAAGCATAGCGGGCCGGCGCTCCCGAGGACAGCGACCGTCACCTGGATGCGCCGCGGGTCGGCGAGCCGTGGCGGGAGCCTTGCTCTGAGCCTCGACCTCGAGCTTTGTCGGTAGCATGCACGGCGTACCGCGACGGCCATCAGTAGGGGCGGCGTGGATCAGTTTGCTTCTCCTGAGGACACCTTCAGCCTCCAGTCCAATCCTTAGCCTCGAAGGAGCTATCGAGAATGGACTAAGCAAGTCGCAAATAATTGGAAGAAATAGACAGACCCTCGTCGTCGACGTCGTTGACATCCACGCGCAGCGCCTCGGCCAGGTAGCTGCACATGTAACACCTCTGGTGTTAATCAACTTAAATTTTGCCATGTCATCATGATCATTGCAAAGCATGCATGGTTAGAAAAATTTGAAATGCAATCAATTTAAAATAAGTTTAAATTTTAGGAAAATGTTGTGCTTAGGGGTTAGGGTGCTTTTATTTTGATCACATGTGTTTGATCCAAATTTTTGGTGTGGATGAATGTTTTCATAGTTAAAGTGTGGTAGTATGAAATTTGATCAAATTCTACTTTGATTTGAATTCCGAAAACCCTAATTTCCTAACCCTTCTTTACCCCCTTTTCTATAATTCAAAATCTAAGCAAAATTTGCCAAAATTTCCAAAAGCTAGTTTGTAGATCTTTTCTTGATGAACAAAAGATATGTACAAAGTTTTTCAAGTTTTTTAAGTAATTTTAAAAGTAATTTTGAATTCAAATTTATCCCTTTTTGACCTCATTTCAAAAAGTCATATTTAGAGGTCGAATTTGAAAATCTTCCAATTGTGAAAATTGTAGATCTTGAAATTTTAGGCCAAGTTACTTTTTGGAGTTTTTCAAGTTCAGTTCAAAATTTGGGTGAATTTTGCATAAAACGAAAGTTAGGGTTTAGGCGCTACGATAACCGGCATGGCCGCCCATGCCGCCCATCGCCGCCGGTCGCCGTGGCTCGCCTCGCGCCGGCCGTCCTCGGCGTCACCGGCTACCTGGCGGGGTTCGCGACGTCGCCATCCACGCGCGTCCAACCTTCCCTTGCCCTATAAAGCTCGAAGCCGGCGTCGTTTTCTTCTTTTTCTTCTTCCACCGCCGCCGGCAACCACCACCATCCGCCGCCTCGTGCCGTCGCGTCGAGCTCCACCCAACTAAATTGAGCGCGCCATCTCGTTCGCAACGTCCCTTGCGCTCCATTTGAACCCACTCGCGCCGCCCCAAACCCCGGAGCCGCCCGGCGCACGTCGTCTTCCTCGCGCCGCGGCGGCCGCGCCCCGCGGCCGAGTCGCCGTCGTCCGTCCGCTCTGGTGAGCCTCGTAGAAACCGTCTAGCGTTTCTGATTCGCCTTGATGATGTGGTCATGATGCGCTCGCCCGTTTTCATAGCCGGAGTCCGGACACGCCGGAACGTCGCCTCGACCACCGGAGTCCGTCGCCCGGTCAGCGTCACCGTCGACGACCCTGCTCCACTCCATCTTCTCGCAAACCAACGTGAGCACCGTGTTCCCTAGGGTCTAGCGTATTTGTCGCGCCTTTTTTTTTTGAACGCTACCATGCCGTAGTCGTCGGAACGCCGACGACGAGGTCCGCCGTGGCGCGCGCCGCATGGTCGCGTCGGCGTCCGCTAGAGGCTGGTTTAGGGTCGTTTAGTCGAGGCTCGTGGTCGCTGATCGTCTTTGGATCGCCCGTGCCCTCGAAGTCGCCGGAGAAAGCTCGACGAGCCGCCGCCGGTCGCCATGGTCGCCCGGCGGCGTGTGTGTCGTCCGTTTGTCGCCGCGTCGTGGCCCTAGATCGATCTGCGCGGGGTTGAGTAGGGCGTGTAGGTACAAGGCTGCGTCGCCGGAGACCTCGCCGCCGGCGAAATTTCGCCGGTCGGCGCCGGCCGCCGCCGTGGTCAAGGGGGGGAACTGGGCGGCCTGTTGCGGCTTGGGCGGCCCGGGCGAGAATCGCCCCGATAGCCGGTTTCTGGTTTTAAGTTGTTTTTCATTTTTCTTTAAATGTGAATAGTGTCTGATTTGGTAAATTTCATAGAAATTCAAATATTGCTTTAAAAATTCTGAAAATCTCTGTAGAACCTTTCTATGAATATATCTACCCATGAAAAATTTAAAACTTTGATTTTGAGTAGTTCTTGCATGTTTAAAAATTACAATCTTTAATTGAAAAATGCATCTTCTATGATTTTTAGAAAATTATATATTTATTCAAAAATCATAAAAATTTATTTGGTACTGTTTTTATGATGTGTCCTACTTGTATAAAAAAGTTTGGAGTCGTTTTGAAATGTTTAAATTATTTTCTATCTTAAGCTTTATTATTTCATGTGGTTTATAAATTGTTTAGTGTCAAATAATTTAGGTTTTGTGTGACTTTTTGGGTTGTTTTGTGAATCTTGGATCATACCACAATCAAATGGTCCTTGAGAACTCCTTAGGCAATGGTGATGATATCTTTTAGAGTAGTTCAACAAGTTGGTTTTGTTGGGTTGCAACTTTATCGTGAAGGAAAGTTATTTTTCAAGTTGTTATCATTTCATGCATCGGTTAAGCATCATATTTAAATTCCATCATGTTGAAGCATACATTATTTCGTGTAGTGAACGAGACCGAGATTATTAAAGCTGAGCGATTCTTGAGGAGGGTTATTCTGTTGGAGAGGATTTCTTTTATTGTGGTGTTGACCCCGGAGTCCCGCATCAATGAAGGCAAGCCCCCTGATACATTTAAACCCTTCCTTGTATTTTACAAAGCTTTTAAACTTATGTTTATGATATGTTGCATTAAGTAATTAGGAGTTGAAAGATAACCTAATTGATGCATTACCATCCTTGTTTATTGCAATATCATCCTTGTTAACCTGTTTAATTTCGAAAATGCTTAGTATTGCTTAGCCCTGCTTGTTTAGTTAAGCTTTTTCATCAAAATGTTTTAATTATGAATTTGGTTCTCTTTTGGAAGAATAATGAGGTGTAGTGTTTAATTTGAGACCGGACGGGACACGGGTTGTGTCTTTGGTGGTTAAGCCGACAGGGTTGCCTGATCGTGCTTGTTCCGTCTGTGTCGGATTAAGGACCTTTCGTTGATTGGCCCTTGGATCAAGAATTTGTTATACGGCCACATATACGAGTAAGCCCGAGATCTCGAGGTGAGCCAAATCGGGGAACGTACAACCGCGCACTGGGAGTGGAGAGATGGTGGGAGTACATGTTACCCTCGTGGGTTGTAAATGAAACCTCCTAATTCTTGGGCCCACTCGCCCGTCTTTGTCCCAAAGACCTCGGCATTTGTCTTGAGATGCACCCAATAACTTAAGAAGCTGTCGGGTGTCATCGGAAACCCCGATTACACCACTCTCATACCGAGAATCAACAAAGGAGTAGCTACAACACTAACACATTTGTTACAAAAATATAGATCGAGTGCGGAAGAATAATAACATTAATTTTACAAAACGTGAATAAGTTACATTTGAGTAAACTTAACTTAATTGCGAAAAGCTAGGTAGAATCGGAAGATAAACCAGATCATGTCGTGCCCACCGACATAACCTTGGTTAAACAAAGACGAGTCGGTGCACGCAACAAGGGTTAACAAACCACGAGCGGGAGTACTCAACAAGACTTACCCGACAAAGAAAAGAGGAGAAGACTTCGGGAATGCTTTGGTCTTAGGAGTCAAGGTAAGGCTTTAGCAAGAATCAAAGACTCTTTTTGCGGAAAAAGCTTACTAAAAGTGTATCCTTACTTTCAATATTTTTAATTCAGATTAGTAACTCTTATACTCTAGGTTATCCTATTCTAGAGTAAACATATTCTCTTATTCAACTCTCTTTTCTCAAAAACATATTCCATCATTTACTACGATGAAGGTCGAGGGGAATCGGGTCTCCTTCTCCGAGAAGCAACGGCGATTCATGAACCGATTATAATCCCAACTGGGGATCCCTAACCACATGACATATGTAGCACTTAAGCTTGCATATATCAACCTTCTTTTCAGATTTGTCCAAAACGGGAACGAGGCTGCGCCACCCGAGACACGATACTCCACCTCCCTACCCCGTCCCTAATGACGGTTTGACCCGATGGGGTGGGTACACGCTACTCCCCCGCCATCTCTCCACTCCCGGTGCGTGGTTGCCATTCCCGATTTGGCTCCACCGAGATCCGGCTTCCGGAGTATGTGGCTAGTTAGGGTCGACCGACCAGGGGTGACTACGGTCGGGGCGTGCCATTGACCAAAAAGGTCTCGAGCGCAATATGCGTTCAAAACGCGTCCGATTTCACTCGGGCCAAACAACGGACGGTCCTTAAACGACCAACACGGGACAAGCACGGCTAGGAATCCCGCCCGGCTTTCAACCTACGTCCCGTCCGATCTCAAATTCATCACTACATCCCTTTCTTTTCCGAAAACAGTACCATCTTCTCAAATAACACATTTTGATGAAAAACTTAACTAATTAAGCGGGGCTAAGCATCACTACACATTTTTGAAATGAAACAGGTTATCAAGGATGGTATTGAAATAAACAAGGATGGTAATGCAGCAATTAGGTTATCACTCAACTCCTAATTACTTAATGCAACAAAGCATAGACAAAAGTGATATAAAACTTTTAAAACATCAAGGAAGGGTTTAATGAAACCGGGGCTTGCCTGTGTTGCAGGGAAAAGTTAGATTCCTTAACGAGATCACCCGAGTCATACTTGACCTCGATATCACTGGTGGATGGATCTTCTTCGAAGCTCGACCATCAAGAACCATCTCACTCTCGTATACTATACACGTAGATGATGATGCATGCTTTAGCATGATGAAGTATAAATATGATGCTTGATGGATGCATGAAATGATAAACACTTGAGTACAACTTTCTTTCACGATAAAGTTGCAACCCAACAAAACCAACTTGTTGAACTACTCTACAAGATATCATCACCATTGCCTAAGGAGTTCTCAAGGACCACTTAATTATGATATGACCCAAGATTCACAAAACAACCCAAAAGTCACACAAAAACCTAATTTATTTGACACTAAACAAATTATAAAACACATAAAATAAAAAGAGCTCAAGATAGAAAATAATTTAAACATTTCAAAACGACTCCAAACTTTTTATACAAGTAGGATACATCATAAAACAGTACCAAATAAATTTTCATGATTTTTGGATAAATAGAAAAATTATTAAAAATCCAGAAGATGCATTTTTCAATTAAAATTTGTATTTTTAAATCATGCAAGAACTACTCAAGATCAAAGTTTCAAATTTTTTCATGGATTCATATACTCATAAGAAGGCTACACAAAAATTTTCAGAATTTTTAAAGCCATACATGAATTTATATGAAAATAACAAAAACAGATACTATTCAATCATAAAGAAAAAGATAAAACAAAACTTAAAAAGAAAACGGCCATTGGGCCGATTCTGCCCGCGCGCGCCCAAGACTGTTACGGCCTGCTACTATTCATGATGGGCGATTTATTGTTGAATCGCCCATAACTCGTTCATGGCCCAACACTATTCATAATGGGCCGCCCACATAAGAACACCGTTGGCCCATCCCGAGGGTGCTGCCCGACGGCGACGCGGATGCTCACCGCGCGCGGGCGCGCGGCCCACGCTTCGGCGCCGGCGGCGAGGTACGATGAAAAGGTAAAGACGATCATGGCCGAGGAGCTCACCGCGAGACTAGGACACTTGTCGGTTGGAGCAACGATGCGGGCGAGTCTGCCGTGAGGAGAGGGCGGACGGCGGCGGCTTCTGGATCGGGCGGGCGGTGATGTTCCGTCGATTGTGGGCGATTGAGTTCAAAAGATTGCATGGGTGAGCATCACGGAGTGGTTTGAGTACAAAACAAGAGTCGGAAGGGAAAGAACCGCATCGGAGTGGCAATTTGATCGGTGGAGCGGATCTCACCGAGTTCCGCCGACCGCGAGGAAGAAAAGCTACCGCTACGGCGACTCCGGCGATGCGAGGCTGCACAAGTGAGCTCCACAGAAGCGCCAAAGGCGTTGCGGCGATGGTAGCAAGGTGGTGTGGCCCGAGGTGGAGCAACGACGGCGAAACGGCCGGCGAGCGGAAGTTGGTCGACGGGCGACAGAGGAAGAAGAAAGAAGAAGAAACGGCGTCGGCTCCGACCTTTAGAGAGAAAAGAAAAGGATGGGGACGTGGATGGCGGCTTCTTAGCGAACTCGTCCCCGGTGGCCAGTGGCCAGCGCGAGGGCCAGCGAAGACGCCGATGCCCATGGCGGGCATAGGCGGCAGTGGCCGCATGGGCAACCCTGTGCGAAACCTTTGTAGCACCCAAACCCTAACTTTCGGAATTTTGCAAATTACTCCAAAATTTTGAACTAAACTCGAAAAACTCCAAAAGCAACTTGACTTAAAATTTCAAGATCTACAATTTTCACAATTGGAAGATTTTCAAATTCTGCCTCTAAATATGACTTTTTTGAAATGGAGTCAAAAAGGGGCAATTTTGAATTCAAAATTACTTTCAAATTTATTCAAAAACTTCAAAAAACTTTGTACACCTCTTTTTGTACATCAAAACAAGATCTACAAAGTAGCTTTTGGAAGTTTTGTCAAATTTTGCATAGATTTTGAAATATAGAAAAGGGGGTAAAGAAGAGTTAGGGTTTAGGGTTTCCGACAAGGGGGGGTAACTCCCGGATTTTGATTCTTTTCGCGTCTCTTCGACCGACAACGTGATCAAGCATAAAAGAAGCTTATTTCTGTCCAAACCATGGCTTAACTGGTAAGTAACACACGGGGTGTTACAATTAAAGTCCCGGATTGGAGGTGTACGGTACTCTCGGGTGGCGTGGGGCGCGGTCCCGTTTTTGGGCGGTCAGTGAGGGGGTTGACATATGCAAGTTTAAGTTCTACATATGTCGTGTGGTGAGGTATCCCCAGCTGGGTTTTAAGCGGTTCGAATCGGCGTTTGCTCCACGAGAAAAGGAGACTTGATCCTCGCACCGTCTTCGTAGAAATTGATGGAATATGGTTTTGAGGAAAGAAAGTTGGCTTATGAAAGAAATGTTTGCTCTAGAGTAGGATAACCTAGAGTATATGAGCTACTAATATGAGTTAAAAATATTGAAAGTAAGGATTCACTTTTAGTAAGCTTTTCTGCAAAAGAATTCTTGATTCTTGCTAAGCCTTACCTTGATTCCCCTAAACCTGCATTCATAAGTCTTCTCCTATTTTTCTTTAGTCGGTTAAGTCTTGTTGAGTACTCCCGTACTCAGGGTTCGTTGACCCTTGTTGCAGGAGCAGGTCATGAGCGTGGCTTGTTACGGTCCTGGCTGGCGTGGCTTGTTTCAAGATGAGGATGATGAGTAGAGGTGAACCCTTGGGGCGGGGTTGTCTATGTAAATATGTTTAGTGTTACTCCAATAAACTCGGGTTGTAAAAGTACTACTTAAGTTTGTTTTGAACAAATGGTTTGTAAAATTATGGTTATGTAATCCTTCCGCTTGTTTACTCGATGTATTTTGAATAAAAATGTTGTAATCTTTGGAGTGACTTGTTAATGAGATCTGTTCGGAAGATTAATAGCACTTTCTAGATTATTGGGAACTTCGTGCATAAAGATCGAGGGTCTTAATGACAATGATAAGTGCATGTGGGCCCCATAATTTAAGAGGTTACATTTACATAAACACCTCCAGCTGCGCGCGTTCCAGCGACGAGATGCGGTACCGTTGCCGCCATCCGTCCTTACCGCTTCAACCGCCTCCCCGAGGCGGCCTCGCCTCTTTGTCGAGTGCCCGCGACGAGCCCTGCATTTAAAAACAGCGGGTCATGGTGGCGGCGGGTCGGGTGGCCCCAAAACTAAATCGGCATCCAGGACACCAATCGCGGCCGGGAATCGGAGCGGCGGGGAAGGGCGGGGCGTACTCTTGAAGAGGCGGAGGTCTCCGCTCCACCGCCCGTGCCGCGGGGGCGGGCGACGCGTGGCGGCTTTCTAAACTCACACTCGTAGCGGCGCCGCCACCGCGCATCATCATGCCGCCGACATCGGGAGGATGTGCCCGCCGCCATCTGTTCTCTTGCTGGTATGCCATCACCTTCTCTCCTCTCAATCCAGTTCGCGTTCCGTGTGACTGGTCTTGCTCGCCGATGCATGTGACCTCCAACTGTGGATATATAGATGAGTAGGCGATGCGCCATTGGATTCGTGGGGGAGGGGAAGAGGTAGGGTCAGAGACGATCCAGGCGGATGGCCGGCAAGGCACACGCGATGGCTGAAGTGGAGGGGAAGCGGAGCGGACGGTCGGCAGGGTCACACGATGACGGCGCCGCGAGGAGGGGCGGACAGGTTTCAGGAGCTGAGAAGGCTGCGATGACGTGGCTTCACCACAGCTCAGAGAACTCCTAAGTAGGGTTTCCATATAGAAGTTTTAGATTTCATGGTGGAAGCTGTAAATCTTGTAATAATAACTAACGATGGCTCTGTGCATTTTCAGCTGCTGAGAGCAACTCCAATGGGGGACCCTACTTGGGCCCCTATCCTAAAATTTAGGATTTTAGATAAAAATCAAACTCCAATGGAGCCCCTACTCAGGTCCCCAAATTATATGTCCCCTCAAATTTTAATCTCAGCCCCCACATCCGGAATGCCCCCATCCAGTGGGTCCCACTCACTTTTCCCCTTTCTCTTCACCTCCCCGGCCCGGCCCGACTTGATGTGCTAAAGGCACCCGCCGTCATGCCGCCGTGCATCCGGCCGCCGTGCATCCATCCGTCCGCGCCGCCCGTGCCGTCTGGTTGAGGTCGTCCTCACTCGCCAGCTGCGTCGAGGGGACTAAATAAGTCGAGGTCGATTGTCGCCCAGCTTCCGTCCGCGTGCCGGTGGCTCATCTCGTGAGCCGCGGGAGGGCGTCGGGGGGAGGACTTCGTCGCGGCGCGGCGCGAGAGAAGGTCATTTGTCGCGGGCACCGAGGAGTCCATCGCCCCGAGGAGACCCTCACGGGATGGGCGGGAGGCCGTGGCGGCGGCCAAGCCGACCTCGATGAACGCGAGCAAGATTGCTAGCCGGGCGGAGTGGCGAGCAATGGAGGGGCATAGCCTCGCGCTTCGGCGCGGCTTTACTGGATAACTCTTGTCTTTGGCGTGCGGTCGCAGCGACCAGCGCGGTATCGCGGCCGACCAGCCTTCCGCCTTGGCGGCCCGCCAGCGCCGCGAATAGCAGCGCGGCGGCCCGACACCTCGGGCGCGGCCCGGTAGCGGACTTCGATGTGCGATGCGGCGCGAGCGCGGCCCGGGAGGCCTCGCGGGCCGCGGCGGCTTGTCTTGACACGTGGGTCCCACTTAATGGATTTAGGGTCTGAGCTATTTGTTCCACCGAGTTGGGAGTTAATTTGAGCATCTATTTTTTTAGGGTGAGTATGCAAATAGAATTTTTAAGGGCCTAATTTGGAGGCTTCCACTTTGGAGATGCTTTCGATACAAATGACCGGATAACTTTACTATTACTATTTCTTACAATAATCTAGCAAAAAGGAGGATTTCATGTTGATCGTTTTATTGCCTATTTTTGCTTGTTTTGTTATTAAAAAATGGCGCATAGTCCAGCACTTCACGTTTTTTTTTGACAAGACACTTCACGTTACGTTGGAGAGGCCGTGATTTGTGAAGACGAAGTTGTCGAATAGCGAACAAAGCAAGCGGACACATCACGAAATGGTTGCCACCGCCACGGCAACTAGACGGCGCAGCGGCAACTGACACGCGATGTCACCGATTCCCCGCGACTTCCCCACCCCAATCTCCCGAGTCCACGCCCAGCGCACGCCCTCGCCACGCCAGGCCGCCCACGCCGCACGTCGTGCCGCGAGTCCGCGACGATGGCATCCGGACGCCCGTCCGAATCCGCCATGAACGCCGACGCAGCGCCCGCGGCCTCCTTCCCTCTCAGATCGAAGAAGCGGCTCTCCCGCACGGGCGACGGCAACTCGAGCCCAACCCCTAGCCCCGCGGCTCCCCGCCCGCGGTAGCGAGGTTAAGCGCCGGCGCCGCACATCTGCGGAGTCCGCCGCGCTCGCGCTCGCCTCGGCCGCCGCGCGCTTGTCCGAGGGCGAAGGCGCCGTGGAGAGGCGCAGCCGCCCGCGCGCCCCCGCTGAAGGAGGCGACGGGGCCATCCGGATGCTCGGAGCCGCGGCCGCCCGCGTCGGTGGATGCGGCGGCCGCTGCCGCGGCGCCCCCGAAACAGTGGAGCGACGACGACGAGTTGACGCTCCTCACCGCAGCCGTCGCCTTCCGTGAGCGCAACGGCCGAGCCCCGCGCTTCCCGGACATGGCCGAGCTGTTCGAGTCAATTAGGGACTCCATCTCCCCGCACATCAACCAGTTCATGGTGTACTACAAGATTAAGCGCCTGAAGAGCAAGTTCCAGCACTCCAATGGCCCGCCCGACCGTCGTGTGCGCCGCCTGTGCTCCGTCCTATGGGGCGTCGGCGACGTGCCCTCTTCCGATGACGACTCGGACGTCGGCGAGCGACGTGCTGTCCCGGATGCGGCAGCCATGATGCCGGTGGTCACCGAGGTGCTCGGCGAGTACTGGAAAACGAATGAGCAACCCATGGCAGGGGTGCCTCTTGGGAACGAGATCCTCTAACGTTTCTCCCTGGCCGGCAGAGGAACGTTCAGCTGCTCTGGGACGTCGATGAGCCATCCGATGGCAAGAAGCAACACTACTGAACCCATTGGGCCAAGAACACGATGTGGCCCAGTCCGGATGCAACAGTGGACGAGGACAGACGGAAAAAGGGCGCGAGGCCGACGGAAAAAGGGCGCGAGACCGGCAGCAAAAGGGCGCCAGGCGGACAAAAACGGAGGCGAGGCGGCGTGGAGGAGATTGCCGGAGGGAAGAGTTGCTGCTGTGCTCTTCAATCTCGTATGTAAGCATTCATCCTCCTCTCCTGCCATCTCTTCAACATGAAAGGATCACTTATACTGATAAAAGTCACATCATCAGATTTGCTTGAACTCGATCGAACTCTCCCTTTTTGTTATGAAAGAAGCAACAGGTTGAATCTGTATTACGTAGCATTGATATGGAAGAAGAGGCTAATAAAGACCATGCTTTCAATACGTAAGTAATACAACCCCAATTTGTTATTTTTTATGTGACATCAAATTGATTTTTTAGTTGTCCTAAATCCCAATCCCATGTTGGTGCAGACTAGCAACCTGTACACGCCATCTATATTTGAAGTTTTTCAAGGTGAATATGAAAGATCATTAGCAGCTTGCAGCAAGGCATTGGATGGTGATAATACATATCTAGTTGGAGATTTTACCTTTGAGGAGGATTACAAAGTTATCGGTGACCCTTTGAAGCAAACAGTTGAGTGTAGCTGCCGACAGTTTGATATAATTGGGATATTGTGTAGCCATGCTCTTAAAGTTCTTGATTTGATGAGTATTAAGTTATTGCCACCACAATACGTGTTAAAGAGATGGACACGAGAAGCCTATACAAGACAAGCATGGAAGAAATATAATTGAAAATCCAAATATGGATGCTTTGCTTAATGCAGATATATGTCTAACAAATCTTTTAATTTGGCATATCAAGCTGCCAACTTTCCTCAATGCACCATGTTAGTGGACAGCACACTTGACATCCTTTGTAAGCAAATTCAAGAGATGATCATTACATGTCCAAGCACTTCGAGTCCATCTCAGAGTTTTGCACAAATGCTACTCCACCAAATGACGCATTGAGTAATGCACGCCTAAAGAAAAAGGAGGTCGAAACAAAAACTTCAAAGCGAAGAAGAACCTGGCTTGATAAGAAGCGCAAGTTTAGAAAAAAGAGAGAAAACAAAGCTACATCACGGTTTGGGGAAGAGACAAATAATGATGTTGCGGTAGAGGTGAAGTACCGGGAAAAGCACAAGCTCAAGCACTACTTGGAGATGGCACTGATTCTAAAGATCACATGGGTGGCCTTAGCTTCACCCAAATGCTAATGGTAATATTGCTGATATACTTAGTTTACAAATTTAGAAATGACAATTTAGAAAATCTTACATCTTTATTTAATTTATTACAGGGACCAATCACGAGAAGATCTTTTTACTAGATGTTCTTTGAAATCAAATGGAAGTTCGGTTACGGAAGCATCAAGCGAAGTTCATCCTGGAAGCATGAAAAAGAATAGGAATGTTTAGAATCTCGTAATGACAAAGATAGTCTCTTATCATAGCTGTATTGTACTGCTTTTTGCCATAGTTGTGCTGAAATACATTTGATAAAAAATCGTCACATTCTCGGTTTGCCATGGTTAATTCATATCAATAGAATGACCCGGCTTGCAATAACCATACAACCAAATTGATACAATAATCAGGCTCAAGAAACAACTATCACGAAGTTTTGCTTCTCGACATTTGCATTTGCCATCGATGCACTGGTGGCGCCTTCCTCTACGATGGTTCTCCCTTGGTAGCACCAGCAGCCCTCCCCTTGGGTGCTTCCCTCGGTTTGCGAGTCCCAACCGTGCACTAAGGACCACTCCATGATGGCCTAGGTGTTGGGGACCAGCGCGACAAGGATCGGCGTCGATGGATGGTGAAAGTCGCAAGTTCGCGGCACCAGCGATGCTTGGCGACGAGGAGCAGCGGCACCGGCGGTGGCGGCCGCGGCGTGGCGGCAGCGACGGTCAGCAAATGGGCGGCCGGCGCTCTCCGTTCTGGCAAAAGGAGAGTCTCATCGTCTGGGCTGTTTAGATATTGGGCACGTATATGGGCGAATGGTCATGGACTCTTTATTTTAGTATGCGGCGCATTGGATGCCCTATCCAGCGTTCGAGAGGCGGCCCGAGCGTCCCCTCTCTAGCCCGGCGGAAGAAACGTTAGAAGATCTCGTTCCGCCTCTTGAGAAGGGCCTTTCGCTCTTGGGCAAAAAAAAGAGGGCGGACTTATTGAAACCAAATGGAGGCGGCGGCTTGATCAAGAGATGCAATCTCAGATGCGGCGGCATGATCTCGGCTAAGGAAGTCCATCAAAGGCCTTGGCCGTTAACTCCGCTTGCATCTGGTTTGTAGGAGACTAAACTCTCTAGTTTAAGGCCCTTCTCAAGAGAATGACTCACTTTTTTTGGCTAGAATGACTCTGCCTGAAGAGCAGCTTGTAAACATTTTTAGGAAACGAGAATGACTCTCTCTTTCTTTTTTTTATGACAACGGAAGTAGTACAAGTGGACCGAGCTAGCTGAGAGCCTAATGAGATGTCTCTTTCTCTCTATAATCTCTATCATTTCTATATATATCTATAATAACTCCCAAAATGATCTGTGTATCTAAAAAAAAGATATTGACCTACGTCTAGCTTCTCACACCTGATAGAATTATGGTTTGATGCATGCTTTGTGCGATCAAGAGCTAGAAACAACAATGCACCTTTGCATCCAGTGCCCTTCCGCGAAGGAGATTTGGATGTGTCTCAAAATCTGACTAGTTGGGAGACTATGCTCCTAAGCCAGAATATGTGACAAAAGACTAGTGTTAATTTGCCCACCTTGTGGGGCCACAATGCAAGACAAGGGAGTACAATTGTGACGCTCCTCATGTATACATCTTTGAACATCTCATCTCAAAATGAGAGAAAACATAAGAATATTTAAAAACGGACTGAACTCAATGACACAAGTTTTCAATCTGGTGAAAGAAAAAATGGCTCTTAGGAGAGTTGCTTGTGGGGCATCCATGGCTCTAAGCTAATCGGGATCTTGGGTACTATGTTAGTGTTCTTAGCATTTAAAATCTAATGTAATGTCACGATGTGTTGGACATAAAGGACCTATCTACATGGACATGGTGAAGCCTTAATGAACAATCTTGAATCGGTCATCGATCTCCCCTTTTGCAAACTAGTACTTTGAGCGAATGTGAAACCATCGTCAAACAACTACACTGACCACAAAAACCATCATCACAACTACATCAACCACGTGTCAAAACAACATGTCAAACATAAATGCTCATCTTCTCCTTTTCCCCATCTCTTCACTCGAAGTCATCTTTGTTATCTAACTTCGATGTGCCAATGCAGCGGAGGACAATATTCATGTGTATTGTCTGCGAGTTAACAATGTAACAACCGCGAATACATTCGAATTACATGTCTTTACCTCCACATGTGTGTTTGTCCAATGAGGGAGGAGTCATGTGTGCTACATGTGAAAGCATATAGTCACATTTTTTGGGTTTTCGTTATTACTAACAACACTTATTAACTAACAATTCATATGAGAAATGAAGGTTACAAGTTAGGACCACAAGGATGCTTTGATCAAAGCATGGGTGTGATAGATAAAGATGGCATGCATGGATGGAGAAGATCTCAAGGCAAATGCATATGATAGAGGTTTATGTTTCATCAACCATATAGGTGAGTAGATAAGTTTATTAGGCAGTTTTAGGATATATAGCATATTATATAGAGTACAATTATTTGGACAAGACGATTATATAGTGCCACTAGGCGAGGACTAACTATGTATATTTGTTATATCTAGCGACGTGGTAAGGAAGTATGTGCAAACATCTGAAAAAAAAACATTTTGAACATGCTAACTTAGTACTAAAGATGTATGACATTCTTGTGAGAGTCCGTTTGGAGCTAGTGCTTTTGAAAAAGGGTTTGAGAGATGGGCTTTGTGGAGTGATTTAAAAATCTAGTGTTTATTAGAGGACATGCAATGAAGCTTAGGCTCCCCTAACCATCCAATCTCGATTATCTTTTTGCGGGTGAACAACTTTTTCTTCAAAAACTCTAGTGCCTCACATGGTCTTAGAGTTCGCAATAAAAATCAGCAAAGTCTAATAGATAGGTCTATTGTTTCGATGCCACCAGAGAGAAAAAGGCACTCGGTGCCCATGAAGGCAGTAGAGAATAGGCCCTAACACGTGGCAACAATCGACACAATGGTAGTACGTGGGAGGTTACAAAGTGATTCATCAGAAACTCTATTGAGGACCGCCGAAAGGTTTCGATGCCCCTAATAAAAGTAATGCATACATTTTTAAACCAACATATTTCTTAAGTGGTGAAGCACTAGAAGCTTCATCAGAGTAAATCATCTACTTTTTTTTTTGACGCAACTTGGCTCAATGCGGACATTGGAATTCTCTAGTTCCATCGAAAAATTTCTTGTAGGAGTAAAGGTTGTGTGCGCAACTAGTTTAGAATAGCCATTGAGATAGAGCTTAAGGTGGCTTTTATAAATAGAGTGTGTGTCTAGGCATGAGAGCTCTCTTGGCACTCCTAGCAAATACACACACTAATTGTAGCTAAAAAACACTCTCCAATCATGTTTGCTTAGTTGAGATTATCTCCTTGAGACACCGGAGCTGATCTAGTGTATTTACCTTAAGAGCTAGTTGGTGATACTGAGGTTGCGTGATCCTTATTATTCTAATTGCCACCACTACATTTTGGAGACAGCGGACTGCGTCGAGCACTCATTAGAGGAGCCTTGTTGTAAGAATACTCTCCTAGGGTTGATTGATTTTGGCCTTGGTTCTAAATCCTGTAATACCAACTCAGCTGCCGATACAAACGACCAAATAACTTTACTATTTCTTCTTACAATAATCTAGCAAAAAAAGGAGGATTTCGTTTTGATCGTTTTATTGCCTATTTTACCTGTTTTATTATGTTATTAAAAAAATGACGCATAGTTCAGCACTTCACGTTTGAGAGGCCGTGATTTGTGAAGACGAAGTTGCTGAATGCCGAACAAAGGAAGCGGACACATCACGAAATGGCTGCCACGGAATGCAACGGAAGCGGCCAGCGGCAATAGACACGCGATGTCACCTATTCCCCGCGACTTGCCCACCCCAATCTCCCGAGTCCACGCCCCTTAGAGCGCACGCCCTCGCCACGCCACGCCGCCCACGCCGCAAGCCGCGCACCGCGTTCCCCGCACGTCGTGCCGCGAGTCCGCGACGATGGCATCCGGACGCCCGTCCGAATCCGCCATGGACGCCGACGCAGCGCCCGCGGCGTCCTTCCATCTCAGATCGAAGAAGCGGCTGTCCCGCACGGGCGACGGCAACTCGAGCCCAAACCCTAGCCCCCGCGGCTCCCCCGCCCGCGGTAGCGAGTTAAGCGCAGGCGTCGCACATCTGCGGAGTCCGCCGCGCTCGCGCTCGCCACGGCCGCCGCGCGCTTGTCCGCGGGCGAAGGCGCCGTGGAGAGGCGCAGACTCCCGCGCGCCCCCCCGCTGAAGGAGGCGACGGGGCCATCCGGATGCTCGGAGCCGCGGCCGCCCGCGTCGGTGGAGGCGGCGGCCGCGGCACCGCCCAGACACGGTGGAGCGACGACGACGAGTTCACGCTCCTCTCCGCAGCCGTTGCCTTCCGCGAGCGCAACGGCCGAGTCCCGTGCCTCCCGGACATGGCCGAGCTGTTCGAGTCAATTAGGGACTCCATCTCCCCGCACATCGACCAGTTCATGGTGTACTACAAGATTAAGCGCCTGAAGAGCAAGTTCCAGCACTCCGATGGTCCGCGCGACCGTCGCGTGCGCCGCCTGTGCTCCGTCCTATGGGGCGTCGGCGACGTGCCCTCTTCCGATGACGACTCGGACGTCGGCGAGCGACGTGCTGTCCCGGATGCGGCAGCCATGATGCCGGTGGTCACCGAGGTGCTCGGCGAGTACTGGAAAACGAATGAGCGATCCATGGCAGGGGTGCCTCTTGAGAAGGGCCTGTCACTACTGGGCAAAAAAGAGGGCAGACTTATTGAAACCAAATGGAGGCAGCAGCTTGATCAAGAGATGCAATCTCAGATGCGGCGGCATGATCTGGCTAAGGAAGTCTGTGGCTTGCTCACTGATGCCATCAAAGGCCTCGGCCCTTAGCTCCGCTTGCATCTGGTTTGTAGGAGACTTCCCTCTCTAGTTTACTTGTTTATTGGTGTGTTTGGTTTGAAACTGTTACTCATCTTAGATTAAGTTTTGGGTTAATTACAACAGAAGTTCTTCAGAGGAAGCTGTAAACTGAAATTCCCTATTTGTCGTAACATTTTCTCAGAACTTGTAACACAGTCGCACTGTCTGACTTCTGTAGACTGTAACAAAACAGGGCGGCGAAATGCTCTGCTTATTCAGCTTGTTCAGTGAATTAGTGATGTTCTTCTATTTAGCTGGCCTGTAAAAGGCCTAAGCTTCGCCAAACCTAACCATCTTGTTTTCAGTTTGTTTACCTTCATCAATGCTATGATTTCTTTGCTCAGATCTCATCGTTCTGGAAATCCAGAAATTGTCAGTTTGCCATGCTGATCCTGATTCCTGAATGTGAAAGGCAACTGTTATTTTTGTTTTTAGTTTGTTTACCTTCGTCAAGGATACGATTTCTTTGTTCAGATCTCATCCTCGTGGAAATTCAGAAATTGTCAGTTTGCCATGCTGATCCTGATTCCTGAATGTGAAAGGCAACTGTTATTTTTTTCAGATGAATTGTGATGTACCCGTACTACTCCTTTGCAGCATCATTTATTTCAGAAACTGCTGTAGTATCTGAGACCAGATTCTGGAACTAGTAGCTCAATCTGTGCAGTGATCTACTAGCATTTACGCTGTCTGTAAGATGTTCAGGCTATGCAACATTGAAATATGATCTCGGACGAGCAACGCCTGATCACAGGGCGCGCGTCCATGACCGCACTCTCGCGCACGCCTCGACGTGAGCGGTCATCCGCTTCCTCCATGCGGATGACCCGACGCGACGCAATGTTACATCTGAATTCTGACTTGTATGTGTAACAATCCAACACAAGGCACGGTGTGGAAAGACTAGCTTAACGACCTCAAACTGTTTTTGCTCAGTTCGACAGTGTTCCAACTTCATAAATTATACACGTTTCTGTGTTTGGAAAACATGACCATTACTTAGGGCAACTCAAGAGATTAGCCAAAAAATCTTTTCTAAATCATCTCATTTAGCTATTCTGTAAAATAGAACACCCACAAAAACAATAGACTAATCTAACAGCTTTTGTAAAAAAATTCCATTCTTGATACTTCAACCTGCCAAGTCATGCAACCACACAATCTGCTGCTCCTTTGGACGATGATGCGTGAGCCACCTGGAGAAACCGTGATTTGGCAAGCAGGGGACGTTGGCTATTTTTGACTAGCTAGATTCACGGAATAGCTAGTGGCTATTTTTACAAAAGGATATAGACAATCTGTTGGAGGTTTGTTTTACACCAAATTATCTAAATATGGTTATACAAGACGGGATGACAAGTCTCTTGGGGTTGCTCTTAAGAAGCATTCCTTGCACTTCTGATAAACTCACAATAGAATCATTAGTCTTCCGACAAGATTATTTTTGTTAAACAGTTCGTAAAAAGGTTTGGAATGCAAACGAAGAAGCATGGTGACAGCATACAAGACATGCTTATGAAAGCAGTTCAAAGAATGTGGTAGTTTCCCATGGGCCAAGATTAGGCTAACGAGAGCTCTCCAGCGGGAATATTCCTCTTTACCAATTTCTCCCATGATTCGTTGGTCTCTTCAATGACCTTCAGGGCATATTCTAGTTCAGACAAACAAGGTTACCATATTAAAGCAAGAACAACCTCTGTGCTTCAGGCTAACTGAAGAAGTGGAGTTCAGGCTTACCTTGCTTGCGGGCTTGTTGCCGAGACCAAATTTGTTGGCAGGCTTTCCATCAGGTATCTTGTAGTCTCTGAACCAGTCTCTGATGGCAGTCAGAGTACCCTGAATACATATCACAAAATGGTCAAAAGAAATCTAAGAGAAACTGGACATGAACTGCAAGTGCAGCAGTGCAGTGCAAGTGCGGACTGTTATTGAACTCAATACATATAAGCCCCACAACAACAGAGACAGAAAACACAGGGACAAACTGATTAGAGTCTGATATTATAGTGGGTAGCATTTATCTCTTTTTCAGTGACATGAAAGCAAAGTAAGTCCGCTACCAATTATTACTTTCAGATTCTTCAGGTGAAGCCCAGAAACTAAAAACAGAAAGCAGTAGTTACGGCATAATATGAAGGCATCCCAGTACCATGAACGGAAAACAAGTACGCTATAAATTATTTGCTTTTATTAAAATCTTCAACTGGCATGAAATTTAAAGAAATGCTTAGTAACAGCAATGAATTTTTTCTCAAGAAAAAAGAACAAATAACAGTGACATAACAATGGGACGTGCACCACTTCCCACCACAGAGATCAGCAAATAGATACTGAAGGAGAACAAGGACTAAAAGATGGCAAGGACCACAGTCATACCGAAAATGCTTCTCAACATCATCCACGTCGTTCACAAGAGATGCTTTCGGGTCATCCAAAGAAATGGCCACAATTTTCCAGTCAAGCTCCCTTCATCAATCATTGCCAAAGCTGCCAATGGTTTAACCTTAAGAACTTCCCGACATTGGCACGCCTTTCACCTATCTCAACAACATCAACTGGAAAAGATAGCCACAGAAAAAAAATTTTATTGCAAGTGAAGCTCATATGAAAAACATGTTTGTCAAAGGTAGGAGATAAAAATGTTCATTACCAGGATCATTATCCCCAAATGCTCCTTCAACTTCGGGATTTGCAGAAGTCGGGTCCTCCCATGTTTGAGGAAGTAACCCATAGTTCCAATTAATGTTGTACCTGATGCAATAAGTGATGTCAAAGAAAAAGCTGTGCAAAAAATGTGTGGTGAGGCCAATTACCAATATCAGTGTAAACTCAATTACACTGCAAACAAGTATTTAAGTTTCAGAGATGAAGCATGATAACTTAAAAGAAGGAACACTCCATGAATATTGTATTATTCCAAATAAGGGGATCAAGTCAGCGCATAACAGAACGGTGTTAGGCTGTATTTGTCGGCATCAACTTTCCCATGTTCATTTCATCACTTGTATCATAACGAATCATAAGTTTCTAGCATGATTACAACTACCATCGTCCTTAGGGCTTGTTTTGATGCACACCAATCCACCACAACACATATAGGCTCTAAACAGCCATATTTTTTTGTGACAGAGGTAAACCCGGCTTTTATAGAAAGAGAAGTGTTTTACAAAGTTCAAAAACGAAAAGGGCAAAAGAAAACGGCTGGGTTTACCAGCTTACAGCAGAGTCAAGGTCACAACGGGCACCAAAGGTCAAAACAACCTCCAGGAACCAAACCGGCCCAGCACCAGCCAGCAGACAAAACAAACAGACCCCAACAAAAGCAGCCTTAACCTGAGCTACAAACAGTTGTGATCTATAATATACCCTATTCAGAATCCATCAGATGGGATAAAGGGTGCGAAAACCTTAACATGCCATGTTTTCGACTATACGACACCCACCATCCAGTTGAATCGGTTAGTTGCCTACAATCGTGACTCAATTCACACCCAAATGAAAGATTGGTTACCTTTCAAATAAACAGAAAAAAAAAGAACAAGTCTAGAACCGCACATTTGTTATCGAATTTTCCTGGTTTGATAGTCCTTACGGATAGTATCGAAGGTTGCCCTTCTTGGTGTCCTGCTTGATGGGCGTGAAGGCCTCGTCGGTGGCAACCTCCATCTTGGCGCTGCTCTCCTTGGGGATCTCGACGACGAAGTGGAACACCCCGTCCCCGGCGCGCAGCGGGACGTCGTGCCACGGCGACACCTTCCGGCCCCCGCCGTCGACGAGGAACACGCGGTAGTCGAGCGTCTCGGGCTGGCCCTGCGCCTTGGGCAGGAGTTCGGCGGTCTTCAGGAGCGCGGTGGTGGTGAGCCCCGCGGGCGCTGGAACCGCACGGCGGTGGGGCGGCGGATGATGCGGCTGCGGAGGCCCGCGCCCGCTAGGAGCGTGAAGCGGGTCGCCGCCGTCGCCGACGCCGTGGCCGCCGTCGCCATCTTCGAGGGCTACGCCGGGCCGCCGGGGATGGTGGTGGCGGGGGTAGGCGGCGGCGTCGGTCACTGGTAGTGGTGGGGGCTGCGGATGACTGACGAGGCCAAGGATTTGGACGGGATGACGGGTCTGGTTCGCGGCTCGCGCGGACAGTGGCTACCTGATCAGGTGGGCCCGTGCTTCTGTGGTAGCACGGCAGCCGTGCCTACGCCGCACGCTTGCAAATTGCCGGGTCAGGCCGGATCAGGCGAGGATCGGGTCATCCAGGGGGCAAAGGTGATAAGGCCTGGCCCAGGGCGAAGTGGGTATCCCGTATTGGGCTTACCACCACCTTCCGACCACAATACACGTCCAACAGCCCATATCCGGCACATATGCAGTCTCTCAATTGTACAGTACTTTATCTGTTCCCAAATAAATAAATAAATAGGCGCCAATCATTTTTTTAGTGTGGCTAAAAAATAGATACATCTATGAAATAAACGAAACATTTTTTATATCTTAACATGTTTTAGAAATTTTAAAATTTAAATAAAAAGACAACTAAAAATATATTTATTTAAAAAAATGAAACCTTATGAAAATATATCTTTTACATTTTTTCATCTTATTCAAAAACTTTATGAAATTATAAAATAAATAAATCATTATTAAAATATTTTTAAAATAAGTCATAATTAAATTCATATTTATACAAATAATTTGTAAGATGGATGAAAACAATAAGATAAAAACATTCTTGCTTGGTCGCCACTGGTTCGGTTCGACATGAGCCGTGGGCCGCCGCAGGAGGGCGTTTTTTCGAATCACGCCCGGCGGCCAGCGGAGACGTACATCGATGCATCAGCATTCACCGCTGCTGGATCATGTAGTATCTTTTCTGCGCTGCACAACGATTTGCATGACCAAATCGACAGTGACAGTGGCGAAAGGTCTCCAAATCTACTAGGCAAATGGAGAATTATTGTGCCAACTTGCTGGTGGCACATACGTATGGTTTCAGCGTCACGGAGCCAATCAAATATTGGGCATTGGACCCCAGGACACATCATGTTCTTTGTGTCTGCCGGTGCCTGGCCGGGCACTGGATCGGAGCCTGAAGAAGGACCGAATCTCTGGATTTGGTTCCCACTTTTGCTAACTTGTCTGAAATCTCCTCGGCGAAACTTCAAACCTCCAGGTCCTAGCAGCTAGTATAGCCTCCGTCGCATGAAAAGCAGCTTGTAGTAGGTCTTGGCGATCCATGGCGATGGCGAGCAGCGTGCCGTGCCGGCCCGTTCAATGGCTCGATGACGAGGCCCAGCGACTCCAGGAGGATGGAAAAGCAGCATGCGAGTGACGGTTCACGTAAGCGACATGACATGATTGATGTCATGGAAAATGCTTCATTTGGTAATATAACTGCATATACCTATCATCCTATTTTCAGCACTAATCATTATCTTTAGTTTCAGTTATTAACAAGGCGACTGATTTTGGCTGATTTAGTATGTTCTGTGAGGAAAAATAAACTAAAACAAGCCAAACACTACTACGAGAATTGATTTTACGAGACACTTCCAAAATATTAATGGTGGTGGTTATTTAGAAAACCGCCACGGTTAATGCGCCAATTAACCGTGGACGATTTTTTTCCATTAAATCCATCAACGTGGTAAATAAAAAGCCATACACAACAATTTCGAGCAAAGAAAGCCCATCTCGGCCCGATATCCATGCTATGGTATATAATCGGACATTAGGGTTTCACTCTCCACCCCTCCCACTCCTCATCATCCCCCAACTCCCTCACTCTCCACCCCTCTCTCTCAACAAACATCGGCGTGAGGGCGGGGCTCTGCGGCACGAGGGCGGAGGCTCGGTGGCGCCCGGGACCTGGACCTTGCCTTTGCCACCTTTGTGTGAGGGGGCGGCGGCCCGGCCGACACTCGGCGGCGCGGACGCAAGCGGCCCGGGGCTCGTCATCACGCGGATCCGGCGGGCCCTCCCTCGAGCTCGTCGTGGGGATCCACGGCCACGGCGAAATGGATCCCGGCGGCGGCGTGGGGGTTCTCGGCGCCCGGCGATCCCCCGGCGGCGCGGGGTTCCCGGGCACCGTCGCGTCTCGGCGGCGATGGTGGCGGGCGGCGGTGGCACCCAAAACTCTAATGGGCCCGTGGCCCAGATCTGGGCTTGTTAGTGTTTCAGATTGTGTTTTTTTAATTAACCGTGGCGGTTTTTGAGGTCCCAAAATCCGCCACGATTAATCCTCCCATTTATGGTGATCCCTAGCTCGGTGGCGGTTGTAAAAACCGCCACCATTAATAAAAAAAAAATCACGTAAAAAGTGGTATAGTTGTGAAAACTAGTCTCTTTCTAGACCTTTAGTGTAAAGCGTGAATACTAACCAAGTGACTTGCACTTCTAGTCTGGACTCTATCATTATAACCTGCAAAACAAATTATAAATGTGAAGTGTATCCTTGATTGTTAAGATGGATTACAGCTGGGAGGAACAAAATGGTAGATAATGTTACATTGAAATGGCATTCTAGTCTTTACAATTAATATAAAAAGGCCTGAATTTGTCACCTTAGCTGAAATACTCAACTCCTACCCCGCAACACAAGTGTTCTTAGACTCGGATCTTGGACTGCTTCACATTTGAACGGAACAGAAGTGTTCTTTAATTTGGCAACACAGGTGCTAGCTGACTTTTCTGATCAAAAAGTGTTGAATTGTGAAGAAGGGTTTACTGCAACACACAACTCTACAGCATACTACTAGCTAGTACTATACACTATACTTGTCAGGAATAGTACAGCGACGGCTTTGCACACATAGGAGTAATTTTTTTGAATCGTGTCAAATTATGGGATGTATCAGGTTCGGCATGAATTATGTCGAGATGTATCAGATAAGCTTCTAGGCTTTGATGCCTTCAATTCCAACTTGCAGAAGCTGCGGCATGACTGTGTTTAGAAAGGTAAAATGCCCAAAATACCACTAGGTTGTTGTATGGAAGAATGTTTGGCGAAGTGCATTAGCCTCAGTGCTGGTTGGCTTAGGCGGTAAGAAGAAAGTAGTTTGATTCCAAAAATCAGCCGAGAAAATTTAGAGACTTAGAGTCAATTCCTTCTCTGAACAACCCTACTCTTCCTTCCTTCTGGCTCTCTCTGAACCTTGCCCTTTTGCTCTCTCCCCGTTCCCCCTCTCTGCCTACATCTACTTGTTGCGTACAAAATTATTGTTCCTTTATCTCAATATATAACGACGGTAGGGATCGCCCTAATTATTTCCCTAAAAAGCTTACTAAACAAAAGTAATATGGTGCGTCAACTGAGGTACCAAGACAACCTTTTTCTTCTGAATTTAGTAAATAAACCATCAGAAAAGATGATAAATTTTGCTCAGCATGCAGATAACTGATGCTACAACATTTTGAGAAATTAAATTCATTCAGCACACGTAAGCATGCTGAACTTTATGTACTTCACTATTTATCTGTAGTATTGTGAATTAAACAAAGCTTCAAACTGGATCATGAGAATGCAGAATGTAAGCTAACGGATAAGATCACCAAAAGAGCGCTATTCTTTCTTTCCGATAAAGAGGGGCATTTTCGATAAAAGAACGCAACGCGGCAGATTCCAGAATATCGCAAAATTGAAGGTCCAAGAACTCCATATCTTAAGCAACAATAGTTTAGGCAGATCGTCCCAAAAAGCTGTAAATCATTGATGCTAATGAGTAATGACATCACCTGCTGTATACGCATCGGCTTTCAGCTGAATATTATTTGGTTCTTCGTTAGCCCCATGTGACACGGTTAGCATTACCCTCCATTAGTTGATCTGATGTTTAATAAGAAGATGCTGAAATCATTCTGAGCACGAGTAGTGACATCAAAATGCGTTTCTGTTGCCTCTAGTGCTGTCCATACATCATACACAGAAAAGAGGGCGCAGTAAATAAAGTCAAGTTAATCTATGAGACGGGCAGGGAGCAGTGTGGTGGAGTCCACCGAGGAGCAACTTGGGCATAACCGTAATGCTTAATCAAACTAGGGGCACACTAATGGAAACGTGAGTTTCAATTCCATGTCGGGCGTAGACACCGAATGGAAAATTAGAAAACTGACAAGAAAATATTTTCTTGATGGTAAACTGTCAAAAAGTTTTTCTTTTTTATGGAACAGGAGGGGGTTAGGCTTTTACTAAAACAAGTAAAAGGTTACAACAAATTGTCTCAAGAGACATAGAAAGAAAGGAAAAAAAAATAAGAAAAATTATAAATGAGAACGTACGCATAAAGCCAAGGCGATAATCTAATCTCACTCTTAGCATAACTAGAGTGAATTCCTTTCTGAACACTTTTTGCACCTTCGGAGTGAATGTTGCTATCCTCTGAAGATTACATCATTACACAACATCCAAATTGACCAACACATAATAACAACGATTTCCTTGAAGAAAGATGAGCGTAGCTGATCTTTGATACTCCGAACAATTGCTACAGGGTCATATAATGCAGGAATCACAACAGACAGTAAATTCTAGCAGGCGGCAACGAGAAGGCAGTGGAAAAGAAGACGAAAAAGATCCTCATCAACATTCAAATGACACACTATGGGAGATTTATATTACGAAGCATCAGCCAGAAAAACACCTTTCTTTTATTTTGGGCGGATGATTTCCAAAGCCACTTGAAAGCAGGATGAACATGTCAATGACCCATGAGTTGCAGTGATAGGCCTTGTTTGATGCAAAAGGAAAAAAGACCACAATTATAAGACCAAACATCACATGCATTTTGAAGGATGAAAATCATGAAGGATTGACTCAAATGCATTGAATTGGGGAAAATTTACCCAAAGGCCTAGCTTTTGAATGAGAAATTGAATCTCTTGAAGACGTTATCCATGTCCTAAGTCCAACGCTCCATAGCACACACACACAACCCTCTGCCTTCGTGTATCTACCTCCGACACAGCTCCTCCGTCACATGTGACCTTGAAGATTTTTCTTGGTTTTTCTAAAAATGGGCTCTGATACTACTTGTTAGAGTGTGCAACGGAATATAATTAACCCAGTTTACTATACCACGAGCCGATACCCCAACCCCTCAGGCATAGGTCCACCAAAGGCCACAACATATCCGGGTCTTGGTCATAACTCAATCCAAAAGACTAGTCTTATAGGTGAGGATTGCCTCCGCCTTATATGTTGTGCTCCCCCACAATTAATTACCGATGTGGGACTAAACCTAACAATAGTATAAGGGGATGTCTCCTCGTGGTATAGCGAACTAGGTCGGATTCCGCTCTGCACTCTAACAAGTGATACTTTATTAGATATGTGTCGAATATGTATATGGCTGTGTTTACGTTAGACTTGATTTGTATTAGGGGCTACGATATGTTGTAGTCGAACTCTGTGTCCTGAAGGGCCACCCTAGTGATAACCGTGAGACGACTTGGCGGCTGGTTTGGGTGGTAGCGAGGCCGTGGGATTATTCGGATGCCGGTGTAGCTGTTGTTTATGGGGATCAAGAGCGCTCATAGTCATTGTCGCGTTTTTAAAGCTAGCAGGAGGCTTATTGCTGATTTTTCTAGTCTTCATAAATACTAGGAAGGTCAAATACCACTTGTTAAAGTGCACAGCGAAATCCAATCATGGTTGGAAAACCCTAGAAAATTGTTCAGGGTCACATGTGATGGGGAGCCAGTTAACGTTTTGGAGGTCACACGAAGACATGGGGTTATGTGTGCGATATGGAGCGTTTGGACTCGTGGCCTAGATAACGTCTTCCGGAGATTACACGGTGCAGGGTGATGTGAAGAGTTGGGATCCGATGTGTGATAGAGAGGTTGTTAGGTTTTGTCCACATCGCTAATTGATGGTTGGGGGGAACACAATACATAAGACGGGGCTGTCCTCATCTATTAAACTAGGGTTGAGTTAGACCCATGACCTAGTATGTTGTGGGCTCTGAGGGGCTAACTACTCGTGGTATAGGGTGTTGTGCCGTATTTCGCTGCTCACACTAACAGCATAAATTAAAAGCTATGTTATTAATATGTAAGCTGTATTGTATAAGCCTCGGTAAAATCAAACATGCCCTAATAACTCAGCCATTTTTGATCTTGTTGTATGAGCCCATTGTATCGCGTTCAGCTCATGCTCATCAGCTGCATGGATGGATGCGCAGCGCACCATGGCGTGCGCGCAGGGACACGTAATCTGCTTTCCGCTGTCACAGATATTGACCTGATGAAAAGGAAAGCAGCTGCAGTGCGTGTGATTCATGGCCAGATCAGCCGGGCATGCTGGGCGTTATGGTGCGTATGATGCTTCCCTCCTCATGGTTGCACCAACACCGCCGGGCGGATCGTTGCCGGCCATCAGTGCCGGTGTGCGTGTGCCGGCGGATGCATGTATGTTTCCTTTTCCGTTCCCTTTTGAGAAGGCGCCGCGACGGCGACAGGAGCCAAAAGGAGGATACGGCGTGCCGCCGAAGACAAACCCATGATTGATGTGAGTCCATCACGCACTGTCCGATGTGGCAGAGAGTCAGATCACGCACTGTCCGGTAGGCCGGCCGGCCGGTAGTCAGCAGTGAAGGACCTGGGTCTAGGGGTTTTCAAAGTCGCACACACAGGCCAGATAGAGATTAGAGAACGACTTTGCAGCTTACTAATAATTAGGTACGGTGTCAGCTGGTCATGCATGTGTCACAATCTCAGGAGATTAACGAGCAGCGTAATCTCTTTCAAGTTCAACGTACATACGTAGGAGTACACCTAGTAAGCTTTGCATTGGTGCGCAGTATCAGCTATACCTTATCCTCTTTTCAGGTATGTGATCTAGGCATAACTGCACGTAGCCAATACAAAGAGGTTGCCCCTATACCCGGAAGACAATTTTTTTTTTTTTGAATGAAACCCGGAAGAAAAAAATTACGACTTGGCCAATGTGTTTACACCACCGCATATAGGCACGGCCTTCATTCCTTTCTACGCAGTGCACATTATATAATGGGTGCCCAATTCCCTCTTGGCTTGTGCTTGTGCCGGCCGGCCATTCAAGTTGCTCTAAGCTGCGATGGAAGTGGCAGAAGGAAAGAACCGAAGCCGCGCGCGCGCGCACAGCCGGCGACGCGGAATACCGCCGATCGATGATTCGCTCAAGACGACGACGCAGACCAGACGCTTCTTTCATCTTTCCGTGCGTGCAGATCTAGATAGATATAAGCATATTCCTACCCCGTGTATACCACTAACTAACGCTAGCCTGCTGATCATTGGGGAGTTAGGAGTAGTTTTTACCAAACCGGAGGCCGGCCGCGGCCGGGTAACTGGGCGAGTTGAGTTACCTTTTTCTTCCTCCCAGGGTGCGACGACGACGACGACGAGGAGGGCCGGCGATGCGAATCCTAACAGGAGCGCACCAGGCACGCCTTGCCGGCCTGGGAGCACTCTCGATCGGCGCATATATCATCAGCACGCACTAGTCTTTGCACTGGCTAGCTAGTCAGCCCAGCAGCTGGCGAGCAAGACGGGGCGCGCCGTACCTGCTAGCTGAATCGCTGATTGCCTCCGATCCATTAGCTGGCTCTGGCCGGCTAGGTTGGATGCCGCGGCGGCGCGGCCCCCAGGCGCTCGATCGATCTCTCTAGCTCGCGCGTGGTCACTTGTGAAAAGGCTCAGCACCGTGCTCCTAATTGCTCTCCTTGTCTTCTTTGTCGGGGATGGAGAGCGAGGGTGCATGCATGGATGATGTCCGAACGCATTCGTTCCTCCGAGTGTCGGAGTTGCGTGTCCGCGACTAACGTGCTTTTTCGCTGACCCATGGGTAGATTACACTTGTTGAGCGCAGGAGTGTGCGTGGGTAGTTTTCAACAGTCAAGATATTAGGCCGTTCGATCTTCGATGTAACATAAGCTATCGTCGTAGGGCCATAATCTGCGGGATTAAGCCAACATTGCAACGGCCTACGCCTTGCTTAGAAAAACAATTCTTCCGATCCCGACCCCCACCTTGGAACGCAGCTATTAGAGAATTAGATTAGAGACAGAAGAATGTTCAGGCCAGTTTGGCAGAGCTCTTCTTGCTTTAGATTCTCTTTGAAAGTTGATTCTCTGATTGAAATTGATTCACTACTAGGCCTTGTTTAGTTGGTGGGTATAAGTCAGAAAGTTAGAATTTGAACTCCTGTAGCATTACTTGTACCACTTTCGTTTGTATTTGGTAAATATTGTCCAATCATAGCCTAACTAGGCTCAAAAGATTCTTCTCGTGATTTACAATACTCAGAACTCGTGTCAACCAGATAGCCTTCTTCGGCGGCTTGATCAACAACTTCTCGATCACCCTCGTTCACTATACGAAATAATAATACATACTTAACATGATGCCATGCATATAAACATGATGCGCGAGAGTGCATGAAACGATAAGCGACTCGAGTACAACTTTTCTTCACGATAAAGTTGCAACCTAACAAAACCAACTTGTTGAACTACTCTACGAGATATCATCACCATTGCCTAAGGAGTTCTCAAGGATCACTTGATAACGACATGGTTTAGGGTTCACAAAACAACCTAAAATCTACCCAAAACCCTAAATTAGAAAGCATTAAACACTTTGTTTCTCACATGAAATGATAGGGTATAAGATAATAGAAATTTTAACTTTCTCAAAACAAGCTCAAAAATTTTGTACAAGTAGGTCAGGTCATAAAACAGTACCAAAATAATTTTCATGATTTTTGGATAAATAAAATAATTATTAAAAATCAAGGAAGATGCATTTTCAATTAAAATTTGTATTTTTAAATCATGCCAAAAGTATTCAAATTTCAAGTTTCAAATTTTTCATGGATAGACATACTCATGGGAAGGCTACACAAAAATTTTCAGAATTTTTAAAGCTATATTTGAATTTATATGAAATTTGGAAAATCAGACACTATTCAAAATAAAGAAATTGGATAAATCATTTGATAAATGAAAAATGGGTTCTGGGCGATTTCGGCCTGTTACTGTGCAGCCCAGTTACTGTTCACGGCCCACAAAGGAACAGTAACGGACCGGCCCTTGAAGGAACAGTGTTGGACCGGCCCAACATGAATAAAGATTGGCCCAAAGATCGTTCACTTGCCGTGCACGGTGCTCACGGCGGCGTCTTGGCGCCCACTGCGTCTTGGCGGCGCGCCGTGTTCGGCGCCGGGCGGTGCTCGAAATGGAAAACTAACTACAGAATCGTGGCTAGGGGGCTCACCGGGGTCCTAAAACGGGGCTTGGTCGGGGCGGAGACGAAGTCGGAGATAGGTCGGCGACGGGAGCGGCGGCGACGGCGGCGGCGCTTCGCTGTTCCGGCGAGCTGGGGCTTCAAGCTGCAAAACGGTCGAGCCGTTCACGACCACGACGTCGAGGCGACTCAAATGACTAGCTGGTTGAGTAAAACTCTCACCGGAGGCGGTGGCGGCGGCAAGGTCAAGGGCGAAGCGTAGCGCTCCGACCGGCGGCGAGGGAAGACGACGCCGCGGGGCGATTCCGTTGGCGAGGCGGGCTACGGCTAGGTTCAGAGATGCGCAAAGGAAGTTGCGAAGAGGATGGGCAAGATGGTTTGGCAAGAACTGGAACAACGGCGTGCGACGGCGGCGGGCGGAAAAAAACCCGGCGGCGGATTTGGAGAAAAGAGAAAACGACGGCGACCGTGGCCTATTTATAGGCATGGGAGGTTAGACAGGTGGACAGCGGCGTCGCGAAGGTCCTTGCGGGCGCGGACGCTGGAAGGCGCGGCGGTGGACGGCGGCGCGAACCTCGGCGCCCGGCGGTGGCGGTGGGTGGATTGGCTCGATTCTTGTTCATCCCCAACCCGAGTTTTGAAAATTTCAAATTACTCCCAAATTTTGAACTAAACTCAAAAATTTCCAAAAAAAAGTAACCCCCTTAATTTTTCAAGATCTACAAATTTCATAATTGGACCATTTTCAAATTCTGCCTCTAAATATGACTTTTTGAAAAGCAGTTTCAAATTTTGAAATTTGAGTTCAAAATTACTTTTAAAATCATATAACAACTTGAAAAACTTTGTACATGACTTTTTGTTCCTCTCAACAAGATCTACAAACTAGTTTTTTTAAAAGTTTTCTCAAATTTTCTTAAATTTTGAAATATAGAAAAGGGGGCAATTAGGGTTTTGATAAAATTCAAAATTGCTTCAAAATTTTGAACTAAACTTTGAAAACTCTAAATACCAACTTTGCTCTATTTTGAAAAAACTCTACCTTTTCACTTTTGTGACCACCCTCAGAATCTTGATAAATTTTGAATAAAATAAAAGGGGACAAACTAGGGTTTAGGATTTAGGGTTTCCGGCAAGGGGGACAGTTTCCGGAATCTGTTTCCTCTCGCGTCTTTTCGACCGACATTACAATCAAGCATAAAATAAACTTATTTTAGTTCAATGCAACACATGGTGGGCTAATCATGGATGCTTTGCAATGATCATGATGACATGTCAGGTTTTAGTGGAAATAACACCAGGGGTGTTACAGCCCTTCCCCCTTAAAGAAATCTCGTCCCGAGATTTAAAGTTCTAGGGTTTGATAGCGGCAAAGGAAATGTGTCGAGCAAACACATCTCTAACTATTGCATAAAACAAGAAGGGGTCTTACATTTACAAAGATTAAGAAAGTGGAAACTTGGGAAAATTTTCCGTTAGGAAATCCTCTGATTCCCAAGTAGCTTCTTCTTCTGAGTGTTGATTCCATTGGATCTTGTACCATTTGATAGTTTTGCTTCGGGTAACTCGAGCTTTCTGGTCTAAGATCCGGATAGGATATTCAGAGTAGGTCAAATCTGGTTCTAAGTTAACATTCTCAAAATCAACCACTCGGTCTGGTATTCGCAAACATTTCTTTAAGCGGGATACATGGAAAACATCATGTACGGCCGACAAACTTTCGGCAACCTAAGTCGATAGGCAACTGGTCCCTGTTTTCCAAGATTCGAAATGGACCAACATATCGAGGTGCCGGTTACCTTTAACTCCAAAACGATTCACCCCTTTCATGGGTGACACCTTCAAGTAAACATAATCTCCTATTTCAAATTCCAACATTCTACGCCTTTTATCGGCGTAACTCTTTTGTCGAGATTGTGCTTCTTTTAATTTGGCTTGCACAAATCTCACTTTCTCTTCAGCTTCTTTTACTAAATCTACTCCATAGAACCATCTTTCTCCAGGTTCTGACCAATGCAGTGGGGTTCTACATGCGCGACCATCTGAGAGCTTCAAACGGTGCCATTTGAATACTTTCTTGATAACTATTATTATAGGCAAACTCTGCTAATGGTAAACATTCATCCCACTTTTCAGAATAATTGAGAACATATGCTCTCAACATATCTTCTAGAATCTGATTGACTCTTTCTGTCTGTCCTGCTGTCTGGGGATGATAACCCGAACTATGACTGAGTTTAGTACCAAGGGACTTTTGCATCTGTTTCCAAAACTTAGACATAAACAAAGCACCTCGATCTGTCACTATGTGTCTTGGTGTCCCATGTAAACTGAAAATCCTTTGAACATATAACTTGGCATAATCTATTGCCTTATACCTATCATTCACTGGTAGAAAATGGGCTATCTTGGTAAGTCGATCAACTACAACCCAGATAGAATTTAATCCTCTTGATGTTCGGGGTAATCCAACAATAAAATCCATACTGATTTCCTCCCACTTCCAAGAAGGAATAGGCAAAGGATGTAATTGCCCTGCAGCTTTCATGTGCACAGCTTTTATTCGCTGACAAGTATCACACTCGGCTACATATCGTGCAATCTCAATCTTCATTTTTGTCCACCAAAATCTCTGTTTTAAATCCTGATACATCTTGGTGCTTCCGGGATGAATAGAATATCTGGTTAAATGGGCCTCATCCAGGATTTGTTGACGTAACTCAGGATTCTTTGGTACTACTAACCGATCTTTAAACCATAGCACATCAGACTCATCAATTCTGAAACAGGTAGGGTTCCCGCTTCTGACTTTCTCCTTAATGTGTGCTATACCCTTACTAATCTTCTGAGCCTCAATAATTTGATTCTTGATAGTTGATTCTGCTGTGGCATTGGTTACCATGCCATGCTCAACGATTCCAATATTCAACTTCTCTAATTCTTGACATAGGGTTTTATCCCTTATATTGGCTATAAGACAATTACAGCGAGGATTCGACTAAGTGCATCGGCAACAACATTTGCCTTTCCTGGATGATAATGCACTTCTATGTCGTAATCCTTAATTATTCTAGCCATCTTCTCTCGCGCATATTCAAGTCGATTGGGTAAAGATATATTTCAGACTTTTATGGTCGTATAAACATGACAAGTGTTACCTAACAGATAATGACGCCAGATTTTTAGTGCATGGACCACTGCTGCTAACTCCAAATCATGGGTTGGGTAATGCTCTTCATGGCGCTTTAGTTGGCGTGATGCATAGGCAATAACTTTGCCTTCTTGCATTAACACACAACCAAGACCAATACCAGATGCGTCACAATAGACGTCAAATGGTTTCTCAATATCCGGTTGAGCTAAAACTGGAGCAGTGGTTAGTGCTTTCTTCAAAATCTGAAAAGCACGCTCACACTCTGGTGACCATACAAACTTGGTCTGATTCTTTAACAGCTCTGTAATAGGCTTTGCCACTCTTGAGAAATCCGGAATGAATCGACGGTAATATCCCGCCATTCCCAGAAAACTACGGACCTCATGAACCGTTGTTGGTGGTTTCCAATTGAGGATATCTTTCACTTTACTCGGGTCAACGGCAACTCCTTCAGATGATAGCACATGACCCAGGAATTGTACTTCTTTCAACCAAAAGGCACACTTGCTAAATTTAGCATAAAGTTGATGGTCTCTCAACCGTTTTAAAACTATTCTGAGATGCTCTGCATGCTCTTCTTCATTCTTGGAATAAACAAGGATATCATCGATAAACACCACCACGAACTTATCCAATTCTGACATAAACACTGTATTCATCAAGTACATGAAATGAGCTGGGGCGTTGGTTAAACCAAAGGACATAACCAAATATTCATAAAGACCGTATCTAGTGGTAAATGCGGTCTTCGGAATATCCTCGGTTTAATCTAATTTGATGATACCCCGACCTCGAATCAATCTTGGAAAAGACTTTGGCTCCGGCTAATTGATCAAAAAGTAAATCAATCCGGGCAGAGGATACTTGTTTTTAATCGTCACATCATTAAGTGGACGATAATCTATACACATCCTCAAAGTCTGATCTTTCTTCTTCACAAAAATAGCTGGACATCCCCAAGGTGAAGAGCTTGGTCTAATAAATCCTTTGTCTCGTAACCCTTGTAACTGAGCTTTCAATTCGGCTAATTCCTTGGGTGCCATTCTGTAAGCTCTTCGAGAGATGGGAGCAGTTCCCGGTTTCAATTCTATGCTGAACTGAACATCTCTTTCCGGTGGTAATCCAGGCAAATCTTCTGGAAATACATCCGGAAACTCACATACTACTGGGATGTCTTTAATTTCCTTCACACAAGTTGCACAAACTTTTTCAACCGTCCTCTTCACAATTGGAAGTTGAATAAGGAGTTCGGAATCTTTCTCAGGTAACTTTACCTTGACAGTTCTATTGACGGTATCTATAATAGTACCGTATTGGTACAACCAGTTCATACCAAGGATCACGTCTATATCTTGATCCCTTAGAACTATCATATTGGTGGGGAAATCATATCCACCTAGGGTTATGGGGATCTGATATACCACCTCTTTAGTACTCATACGTCCCCCGGGTGAGTGTATAATAAACTCATCATTCATTTCCCCAATGGCTATCGCATTTTTCTCCACAAATGTTTTACTGACAAATGTATGCGATGCACCAGAATCAAATAATATTACTGCAGGGTGTCTTGCGACGGGAACATACCCATCATGATTGGTTCCCCCGCAGGAATATCCTCCACATTGGTATAGTAGACTTTTCCAGTTCTCTTTTCGCCCTTTCCCTTCTGAGCATTCTGATTATTATTTTTGTTCTGCTGTGGCGGCTGACTTCCAGAAGCTATCTGATAACCTGGGTTATATCTTCGAGGATTGGGGCATTCTCGAGAATAATGACCAGGTTTTCCACAGTTATAACAAATGGGTGTATGGCTTTGTGGAGTAGGGTTGCGAATGTCAGGGGCATTCGGCTGACGTGGATAAGGAAAAGTTGCAGCAGGTCGAACAAATGACTGCTGTCTGGGCTGGAACTGTGGTGGACGATAAGGAGGACGAAAATGATTCACGGGATGGTAAATCACTCTCTGACGTTTTGATTTGCCACGGAATATCGAAGGATAAGTTTTTCTTTTTCTTTTCTTCCTTATGCTCGTATTCCATAAGAACACGATTCTTTTCCTCACAAGATATTGCCATGTTTACCACATCATGATAAGAATCCGTATCACGGATATTCATCATGGCATGAAGCTTTGGATGGAGGCCTCGGATGAACCACTCTTTCTTCTTTCCATCCCGAATTCACAAGTTACGTGGCATCTTTGTGACGGTGATTAAACTTGCCCACATCTTGAAGTACCGGGTCTTCTCCTTGCTTTAAAGCTAAGAACTCATCTAGCTTCTTGGCCATAACCCCTTTGGGAATGAAATGAGCGCGAAAGGCATGCTTGAATTCATCCCAAGGTGATTTGGTGTCAACAGGCTGCTCGGCTTTGAAATTATTCCACCAAGCTCCGGCGGTATTCGAAGGCATTTGTGCGACAAAGAGGGGCTTCGATGATCTGTACAAGTCATCAACTCAAACTTTTCTTCCATAGCACGAAGCCAATCATTTTGCCTCTAATGGCTTATCAACTCTACTAAAGATTGGAGGTTTTGTGCCCGTGAACTTGGGATAAGAAGTCTCATCTTCTTCATCATCATGTCGATCCTTGTGGTCACGGCGATTGTTACGACTCACGAGCTACTTCTCGTATCAGGCGAGAGTTCTCTGTAGTAGCGAACCCGAGCCGCAATGGCATCGAGTCGGGTTTGTTGGGACTGGTGGAGGGTTTGGAAGGTCACCCCTATTCTGAGAGCTGGCGCTGTTGTTGTGCGACATCTGCTATTAAAACAAAACTATATAACACCCAACCAGATTTATTGAACTTCAAAAGAAAAAAAAACAAACAAAAACAACACATATAACTTATTCTTAAAACAGGGGTTCCATTCTACATCTACCCCGGGCTCATCTACGTAACTTACTATTAAACAAGCTATGTTACATATCCTACAAAAAACCTCACTCCTAGTTTAAGGGTTATTCTCGACTCATTATCACTAACGTGAGGCTCCTCTTCTTACGGATTCTCCTCGACTTCCACATCCTCTTGTATTACTTCACCCAAATCCTCTTGTACTTTGCTTGAGGTTGATGATTTGGGTTGAGAAGATTGTTCATATGCTGAATTTGCATGTTCAGATTGACCTCTTGAGCTTCAACTGAATTGCATAAGCCACCGATTGATGATTGTCTTGAATGAGATGGTCACACCGATGTTGGAGTGTTATCTTCTCGTGGACCGTCTCAATCGGTGCTTGACTACATTCCCCATATTTTTGAGCACTTCGGTTCAACTCAACTTGCGCTTCAATTTTAATTCCATCACGGACCTATCTCTAGCAGCTTCATCCAAGTCCACAGTCGGGCGCTCGATTTCTTTTTGAAGATCTTCCTTGGTCTTGCTCTTTGCTTCCTTCATGAGTGTTGACATGACTAGTGCTTGCTTCAGGGATCATTCCTTGCCGCAAGGCGGTGATGCGGGACGCCCTTTGGTCTGTCTTCTTTCTAGGGGTCAATTTGGTACGGGCCATCCTGTAGAATAGTTAAGCTTCAAATTACAGGGGCCCACATGTACTAATTATCGGTTCAACAACCTTTAATAGTCACATATGTTCACCTATAACCTGAAAAGTACTATTAACTATTCCAACCAGATCCGTTACGAGGTCATTGCGGTATTACAACACTTTTCATACATAATCGAGTAAAACAAATGGAAGATTTATATTACAAAACTTTTACAACTTTTTATTCAAAACAAGTTTTACAATACTTATAAGTTTGAGTAGCGAAGTTTTTCTACAAATATTACACTCACCGACCACGCCCCACGGGTCTCTCTTCTCACTCCTCGTCACTTTCTTCTGAAGAACCGTCATGCGGCAAAGACGTCACCGGTGCAAACATGACTCCCCATATCCTGCAACATGGGGCAACAAACCACGAGTACGGGAGTACTCAACAAGTCTTACCCGACTAAAGAAAATAGGAGAAGACTTCGGGAATGCTTTGGTCTAATAGGATTCAAGGTAAGGCTTTTAGCAAGAATCAAGGACTCATTTTGCGAAAAAAGCTTACTAATGGTAAATCCTTACTTTCAACATTTTATTTTTCAAGTAAGTTTCTCCCTATTCTAGGTGATCTTATACTACAACAAACACTTGTAAAAGTTTCATCACTTATTCCATCTCTTCACTTGTTCCATAATTTAAACTACGATGTAAGGGGGAAACCAAGTCTCCATATCCGAGAAGCACGGCGATTTCGAAATCGATTAACCAAAATGGGGAGTTCTTTCCACACGACATATGTAGCACTTAAGCTTGCATATATCAACCCTTTCTGGATACTCAAAAAGCGGAACCACGTCCCACGCCACCCGAGAATACAATGCGCCTCCGTCACGGGACTTTAACCCACCGAGGGTATCTTGTACTCCCGCCATCTCTCCACTCCCGGTCTTGGCGGTTATGCGTTTCCGATTTGACACCCCCAAGATTGGGCTTACCGGGTATGCGTCGAACTAGGGTCGACGTGATGGGATGACACCCATGACAGACGTGCCATTGGTCCAACGACCTCGGGCGCAGATTGCGTTCCATAGTCTCGATCCACATATCTTACACGTTTCAGGTCCTTAATCGACAAGCCGGAAATACTACACGGAGACTCCATTCTCAATGCAAATTACCCGACCGGTCTCAATTTCAACACCATATCCCAGTATGGTTTTCTCATATAGCATCCTTTCTCATCAAATGCCACTTCGGGCTATCATAAGAGACTCATCACATTTTGACTCAAAAGTCTAACTAATAAAGCCAGGCTAAGCGTTCTAGTATTTTAGCAAAACAGGTTATCAAGGTAGATATTGAAATATTCAAGGAATGGTAATGCATCAATTAGGTTGTCACTCAACTCCTATCACCTAATGCAAAGCATAAAGCAAAGGTGATATAAAGCTTTGTAAAAACACAAGGAAGGTTTAAATGAACCGGGGCTTGCCTTGATTGACGAAATATCCCGACTCGGACGATGGATCACAATACTCAGAACTCGTGTCAACCAGATAGCCTTCTTCGGCGGCTTGATCAACAACTTCTCGATCACCCTCGTTCACTATACGAAATAATAATACATACTTAACATGATGCCATGCATATAAACATGATGCGAGTGCATGAAAAACGATAAGCGACTTCGAGTACAACTTTTCTTCACGATAAAGTTGCAACCTAACAAAACCAACTTGTTGAACTACTCTCTACGAGATATCATCACCATTGCCTAAGGAGTTCTCAAGGATCACTTGATAACGACATGGTTTAGGGTTCACAAAACAACCTAAAATCTACCCAAAACCCTAAATTAGAAAGCATTAAACACTTTGTTTCTCACATGAAATGATAGGGTATAAGATAATAGAAATTTTAACTTTCTCAAAACAAGCTCAAAAATTTTGTACAAGTAGGTCAGGTCATAAAACAGTACCAAAATAATTTTCATGATTTTTGGATAAATAAAATAATTATTAAAAATCAAGGAAGATGCATTTTTCAATTAAAATTTGTATTTTTAAATCATGCCAAAAGTATTCAAATTTCAAGTTTCAAATTTTTCATGGATAGACATACTCATGGGAAGGCTACACAAAAATTTTCAGAATTTTTAAAGCTATATTTGAATTTATATGAAATTTGGAAAATCGGACACTATTCAAAATAAAGAAATTGGATAAATCATTTGATAAATGAAAAATGGGTTACGGGCGATTTCGCCTGTTATTTGTGCAGCCCAGTTACTGTTCACGGCCCACAAAGGAACGATAACGGACCGCCCTGAAGGAACAGTGTTGGACCGCCCAACATGAATGAGTGCTTGGCCCGGCCTTCGTTCACTTGCCAAACGTGCTCACCGACGGCGCGGCGTCTTGCGGCGCCATCTGCGTCTTGGCGGCGCGGCCGTGTTCGACGGCGGGCGGTGCTCGAAATGGAAAACTAACTACAGAATCGTGGCTAGGGGCTCACCGGGGTCCTAAAACGGGGCTTGGTCGGGGCGGAGACGAGTCGGAGATAGGTCGGCGACGGGAGCGGCGGCGACGGCGGCGTCGGCCATTGCCGGCGAGCTGGGGCTTCAACTGCAAAACGGTCGAGCCGTTCACGACCACGACGTCCGGCGACTCCAAATGACTAGCTGGTTGAGTAAAACTCTCACCGGAGACGGTGACGACGGCAAGGTCAAGAGGCGGCGGCGCTCCGACCGGCAAATGAGGAAGACGACGTCGCGGGGCGATTCCGTTGGCGGGGCGGGCTACGGCTAGGTTCGAGAGATGCGCAAGGAAGTTGCGAAGAGGATGGGCAAGATGGTTTGGCAAGAACTGGAACAACGGCGGCGTCTTGACGGCGGGCGAGAAAAAAACTCCGGCGGCGGCGGATTTGGAGAAAAGAGAAAACGACGGCGACCGTGGGCCTATTTATAGGCATGGGAGGGTTAGACAGTGGGACAGCGACGTCGCGAAGGTCCTTGCGGGCGCGGACGCCGGAAGGCGCGGGCGTGGACGGACGGCGGCGCGAACCTCGACGCCGGCGGTGCGCGAGGTGGATTGGCTCGATTCTTCGTTCATCCCCAACCCGAGTTTTGAAAATTTCAAATTACTCCCAAATTTTGAACTAAACTCAAAAATTTCCAAAAAGTAACCCCCTTAATTTTTCAAGATCTACAAATTTCATAATTGGACCATTTTCAAATTCTGCCTCTAAATATGACTTTTTTGAAAAGCAGTTTCAAATTTTGAAGTTTGAGTTCAAAATTACTTTTAAAATCATATAACAACTTGAAAAACTTTGTACATGACTTTTGTTCCTCTCAACAAGATCTACAAACTAGTTTTTAAAAGTTTTCTCAAATTTTTCTTAAATTTTGAAATATAGAAAAGGGGGCAATTAGGGTTTTGATAAAATTCAAAATTGCTTCAAAATTTTGAACTAAACTTTGAAAACTCTAAATACCAACTTTGCTCTATTTTGAAAACTCTACCTTTTCACTTTTGTGACCACCCTCAGAATCTTGATAAATTTTGAATAAAATAAAAGGGAACAAACTAGGGTTTAGGATTTAGGGTTTTCGCAAGGGGGACAGTTTCCGAATCTGTTTTCCTCTCGCGTCTTTTCGACCGACATTACAATCAAGCATAAAATAAACTTATTTTAGTTCAATGCAACACATGGTGGGCTAATCATGGATGCTTTGCAATGATCATGATGACATGTCAGGTTTTAGTGGAAATAACACCAGGGGTGTTTCAAAGTACCCCCCTTAATAGTGCGGCCAAAAGCGAAAAACAAAGTCCTACGACTAATCCGATGTCTCTCAACTCCATCGACAATCGGAACTAACCGTCCCTTAACCTTGTCGTCCGTCTTTTGAAAACCGAAACGATTTCCATCGCGCCAGGGGGCATACGAGACGCATTCCACGAAACCATCATTACCATGACCTAACTTACCCCCCTTTTTACGCAAAACACACGTTAGTCATGGTAATATACATATTGTCATCAATCATCGAAACCACACTAGGGGCCTAGATGCTTCAAGGTGCAATTAGAACCATTCGATTTCCATTCATTATCATATATTACCTTCATTCCAAATTATAAGACGTTTTGGCTTTTTCTAGATGCATTTGTTTTACTAGTATCTAGAAATAGTGTATAATTAACTGGGTGCATAGCAAAAGAAATGTATTAAAAAAGCTAGAACGTCTTGTAGTTCGGAACGGAGGGAGTAGCTAGTATCACAGTGGTCTCTATGTATGTGGCTGCCTATCTCTGGGCTCTGGCTTATCGGTGTAACAAGTTCGAATCAAAATTAAAATAAGGCAAGCAGCACCTAAATTCGAACAAAAATGGTCTGAGTTAGTTTATTTGTTAATAAAATATATATGCATGTATTTGTATATCTATATCTACATACAGTATGTGTAATGTTAAAGAAAATCAGTTTTTTTTCTGACGGCTTTATAATTACTTCCCATGCTCTCATGCCCTCCATATCCCGAATATGGTAGACTCATGGCCCGTACTTTTTATCTTTTTGGAACACAGACTTCGTTCATTAAGGTGACACCGGCTGTAAAACTTCTCATCGCAGCTAGTATCTAAGTCAGTAAGTGTGTGATGTTTTTTTCTCAATCACGCAAAAGAATTGCGCGTCTTTGTATTAAGAAAGTGAGAAGTGTTCCATACAACGCGCCTTGGCGTAAGTGTGTGATGTAGTTGGCGAAAACTCGACGGTGATAAGTATTTTCCACCGCTGGATCATCGCAGCGGTGAAAATGATTTTTGTTGTAGTGATATACATCAGTTTCCTACCTTTGCACAATATATATTTCATTTTCAAGGGCTTGCCTGACATAGTATGTTGTGTGCAATATTATATTAGCCACTGCTTACTCAAATGAAGGCTCTAAAGCCATCTGTCTCCCCCCGGACCCCGCCCCTAAAACACTGGACACAAGTTGTCTCGCACATGTATTTAATTTGAATTATCCTAGTTGACTTGTGCAGAGGCTCTAAAAGCAATCTAGCTTGTTTGGATATGCATAATTAACACTACACTAGAAACCACGCGCGGCCTTGCCGCGCGCCTGTATGTGTTAGGTCAGTCTCCATGCACGATCATGTGGAGAGCAATTAATACTTCCCGTACATAAAAAAAAAAAAAACTACTTGTAATAGATAGAAACGACTGCATATACATTGATGTATCTATTTAAATTTAAATGCAGCTTGCAAGACCAATATTTTTTTCACACATATCCTTTTTTTTTTTTCTCTAAGCGGGAGGGGACATTGATGGAATTTTATAGATTACAAGATACAAGTTTTTGATATTCGAGAATTCATGCATTTCATCAAATCAAATGAGATAAAGAGACCTACATGGTAATGTCTTGGAATTTGCATGAAGAAAAAAACAGTAGGATATATAAGTTGTGGATATAATTCAATCGTTCCTAAACTGCATATTGAAACCATGGTCACCACTCGACGCTTCTGAGCAGTGTAACCTTGCTGCCCCGCCTCTACTCGATCATTGGCCACTACCTTTGATGACTCTGACTCTACCGCTGCCCCCTAAATGGAGTCGTGGCATGGACCACAAAACTAATAAACAGTATGTAAAGTCTTATACTATTCAGTATCAGATAAAGAAGCTTTCATATACAAAGTATATGTGTCCGTTAAACGGATGTAAATCCTGTAGTCATTTGATCAAGCATATCACATATGGCGGGTGTCACCCATGGCGCTTACGCTAGCCGCTGATGGCATAGGGCATTAGATGACGACCTCTACGGCACGGGAGGGACGATAAGGTTGCACAGCGCAGGTACTACTTGCCTTCTTATGCTCAGCTTCTTCTCCACGAGAGTGATAGTGTGACGCGTGAGGTATACATTGGAGCGTGGTCATTCACTGTTGAGCTGGTTCGTTCATGTGCAGTACATGACCACGACGAGCTAGGATTGTTGAGCGAGGAAGACAAGGAGACGTGGAGGCTGGAGCGTCGGGAATGCGGGGAGCAGACTGTCGAGCACGGCGACGTGCAGCGGTATGCGCAGACCAGAGCACGGCGGGAACCTTGTTTGCCTGTTGGCCCCGAGGAGCCCCGCTGCTAGTGACTACTCGCCGTGGCTGCTGCCTTGGTGCCTCCTGGCACAACCATGCTGGCACCGCCCGCAGCATTCCCGCACGGGACGGACGAGGCTCCTTGTCTTTGCGGCTCACGTACGCTGATGCTGATGGCGCCGCTGCGTGCCGCGGCCTGCCCTCTACCTCGACCGCACTCGCACCATACAGCCGCCATGGCCATGCCGCTCTGCCTTGGCCGTGCAGATGCGCCGGCGCCGGCGCCGATGTCGCCTCACGGCTTCGCTGCTGGCCTATTGGGACTGCGTCTTCGCCGTCCGTGGCCAGCACCGCGACGCTACCCCGGTGTCTCGTTGATGGAGGGTCCGCTGGGCTGCCGCGCCTGCCGCCGCCTCGCTCGCGCTGGGCTGGCCGGGGACACTGAGCTCCCCGACGCGGACGTGGCCGCATCCCGCGCCGGCACCCGCGCACCTAGGGCGGAGGTGACCCGTGGCGTGCTGCCCAGCTCGTGGCTTTGCGACGAGGCAGCGCGCGGGCCGCCGCAGCTACTCCGCCGCTCGAGCGCGCTGGCGTGTCGGAGATCCAAGAGGGGGTTGAGTACCCTTTTTTTTCTGGATCGTGCGGCGGGCTGTTTGTGGGCGGCGCGAGGACAGCAGTCTGCGTTTCGTCGCGGTGGGGCTCGAAGGCTCTAGAAATATGCAAGCTCACTTTTGGACGGTTTGATCAGGATCTAACGGCCGAGAAAATAGAGGTGACGTGGCCCAATCCCTGGCCTGAGCTTGGCTGTGGTTTAGAAATATATATATATATAGATACTATGATATATACACTGGGATATATTAGCCCAAAAAGCAAGCTTAGCTTATTGGAAGAAACAGCTTGCTGGTTGAGAGAGACATAGAGTTTTACCATTCATGATATGTAAAACTTCAACGCATGCTGATTACCATGTCCAAGAAGGTCGCATTCTAAGTAGCAGCAGGGAGAGGAAGCCCAGACAAGTACATAACTCTCAAATACAGAAGTCCTGTTGTTGTCACTGTAACTTAGTAGAACCGCAGCTCAAACATAAAGATGCATTCGTACGTAATAAGCACGCAGAAGAAACATCCAAGCAAACGACCAAATTAATCCACTCTTAGATGAAGTATGCATGAATTTGTACTGCAACTATCTTTTATTTAACTTGTTGATCCTTCCATTCTCCTGAAAATGAAGCTTGTTCCTTGTCGATCTTACTCTACAGGGAGGGATATCGACCACCATGTGCATGGAAGTGACTGTTAACCAATCGACTGGCATCACCTGCACCGGTCAGGTTGCCGGGCATGCAAAGTCCACGTACATTGCCGGTCGTCTGTGGCTGCTTAGCATACACTACTGGTTTGGACAGAGCCAGATAATATGTACACTCCTACGTGGCTGGCAGAGAGATGCTAGTCGTCAAACACGTGTATATGACGAGAACTAGAAAATGCTATATAAAGTCAACAAACCAATGCCCGAATGAAGGCTTCTAGTACATCGATCTACGATAGTATAAAAAAATTAAGGTCAGTCTCGATTGGAGAGTTTCATTTTGTTGTTTCCAAAATTGCTATGTCAAATAAAAAACTTGGATGAAACACCCTCTCTCAATGCAAAATTTCATTCTAGAGTTTCAAAAACATTTAATTCCATAACTTAGATATGGTTGATAATCGTGCCAAGAGAGTTTCATCTAGATGACACTTATTTCTTATCTCTATTCTTAAATGCACTGCATGTCATCAAAAATGCGTACTATGTGGCAACCTATTTAATGCAAATAAAACTCGAATGAAACCCCACTGAGACTGGCCAATGCCACAACGATAATAGGATGTGTATGAAAATAGGATCTTGTCTGCTTTTCTGCGACGACATATAAAGTTAGCACGCATGTTCATGCGATTGAAATGAACTTCAGACCAACCATTTGGACTTCTACGAACAGGTTCCCGAAGTCCAATCGTGCACAGTTAGATAGTCATGCATGACTTCTTGATTGACGACTTGACGTTAGTGATCCTTCAATCTTATCAATCAGTAAGCATGCTCTATTTTAATGAATAATGACCACACATTAATGGAAGGATAAATTTTTAACGGAGGTCGTGACATTATGGATAAATTTATATTCCTAGATTAGATACAGAAATAAGCTATTTTGGAATGGGCAGAGCTGACAATGTTAAGTGGGTTCATGTTTGTGTAGTGTTCTAGCTATAGTATAAAACCCTTGCCCCTTTCTTGCTCCTCTCGATCTCCCACCCCAAACACACTAATCCAAGGAGACATCTTTCCCACTTACTCATGTACGGGTTGTCGTCGGTGTTTAGAAACTGGCAGGTCATTACGGGGTTACCCGAGATGATGTTCGGAAAACTAAGGCATATGCAGAACTCGATGGTAAACACAGAGACAACGATTTATACAGGATCGGCCCATCGGAATAGTGCCATGCATCGTCAAGTCTGGGTGGATAATATATTGCGCCCTGCGCTTAGGGTTTAGACAAGTTGGTCTAAGGTCTAATTCGAGGTGTTAGTCTAGGGAGCTCTACCCTTCTTTATGTAGTCCATGAGGTAAGAGTCCTAATCGATTACAATTTATAAGTCCTAGTAGGATTACATGATCATAATGCTAATAGGATTACAGTAGAGGAATCCTAGTCGAAGTAGATATTCTCTCTTCTTACAGGGTATCCGGGTACTATATAAGTACCGATAGGGGGGCTGGTTTTTGAAGGACGAACAACATCTCCTGATTTGCATTGGGTAGTTGGCAATCCTTGAATCTATATTTTGCTTTGTAAGTGAAATTGTTTGTTATTCTCATGATTGTTCTCTCCATCTTAGAGATCATTTTTCATTGAATTCTTCATGAAGGCTCTATTGAATTCTTCATAAGAAAAAAAGATCGATGCTGCTATTTCCCATAATTTAATCCTTGACGCAAACCAAGTGAAATGTGGCACCATCCCTCTATCTGCAGTTAGTTAAAAGCAAGAACAATTGAACCGAAAGGATTTCACCCAGCTTGATATAGCGAAAAGAATAATGTAACAAATGTTTTGGGAAGAAACTGCTTCATCCTGCAGCTGTGTGATGCATGACTGAGAACCTTATTCCTGAGATAAAGCTGTTGGCATCTAGCCCATGCAAAGCATATCTGTGACGGAGTGTCGCTCGCTTTGATAGATGGTTGGGTCCTGCTTGGCCCCCTCATATTTTCATTTACTTCATACATCATACTGGAAATCAACGTGCAATTCTGTGGGCTAGCAAAACGTGTTCACAGAGCTTACCTTTAGTAACACACACATGCTAGCTGTTAGTATAGTATATGGTTAAGGGACTTTTTAGTCCTTGGGACTAAAAAAAGTCTCTTTTAGTCCCTAGCAAACCAAACAGGAGAGATTTTTTTTAGACTTTTCCTCTATTAGTCCCTAAAAGACTCTCTTGAAGGGACTTTTTTTATTAGTCCCTAGGACTAAAAAAAGTTTAGTCACTATCAACCAAACAGCACCTTAATTTGTTGCCCTGCAGGTCGACAAAAGCTATATATTTCCTTTTTATATGCTTAAGAAAGAAAGTACTCCACCACAATTTCGCAAAAAGAGAAAGAAAGTATATATATTCATGGAAGACCACAATTCAACTTAGTTTATTTTGTCCTAGGATAAAGTGGCCTTGTATGCATGTGTCTTAGTTTAATCGTATCTTAGTTGACGCATTAGCTAGGTGTGAAAACATGACTAGACCAATTGCAGGTCGCCTAACACGTTTAGCTTTCGGCTGGGGTTGGGGGTATAGATGGATGCCTGCACGAAACACACGTAAATAAAGCATGATGTGCCAAACAGATGCAAGGGTGTGTGTCTGCAAGCCCGGCCAGGCAACGGATCGGATTACCTATCTGCATGACTCCATGAGCATGACCAATAAACAGAATCCAAAAAGTGACAACAAGCAGGCAGGATTATCATCTCAAATTCTCGGTCAATGTGTGAGAATAGATCGAGGGCCTCCTTATGCTGAAAATAAAAGAAAAGAGTGAATATTTCCGGTGACTATCGATCGACATATATACCTCCCATGACATTTCTTGGATGTGACCTCATCGCCTATGACACACAAGGATTATATTCGCACACATGATCGATATGTCGATATATAGGCATCTCGATCCAATCCTGTCCTACATCTTTGTTTTCTGTAGCGCTACGGCACGCACAAACAAGATAAAGCGCGCGCGATTTGCACCTGTGTCGTGTGTACGCATGCATATATATGTGATGTGAAGGAAATATTCGGTGTTTCATGACACGACAAAAGCCGACCTTAGTTTCTCGCGAATCACGACTATGCGTCTGTACAGTGATTTTAACGAGCACCGGCTTGCCGGAATCTGTCAAATGAAAAGCAGGTGGAGATCGTTTAGATCTCCCCTGTAGTTGTTAAAAAAAAGGTACGGCCGGATCGCGAGTTTCAACTAGTCCGGTTAATTTCGGTTGATTTCCGTACCACCTCCCACGGAAAAACCTCAATTAGCACAGTAGATGAGCATGCTCTCAAATCCTGTCTATGTCTTTTTAGCCATCGGAGCGGGCATCTGAGCCATCTATTTTTCAACAATCATTGTAAAATAACACATATACAATCCATTTATCGATTTTAGTTTCTTTGCGACGAGGTTCCTCTGAATTTTCAAAGTTAATAAGATGCCACTTCGAGAGAATGAGGATGTTCGGATCCATTTGCCATGGCAAAAAGATTAGCACCAAAACTTTTGATGCTAAAATTTAGTTTTTGCTTGGGTGTTTGGATTTATGGCAAAAAAAAAAGGTGAGTCAAAATTGCAAAATGAGGTGTCCTTCACACTTAATGCTTTTAGCCCATTTTAGGGAGCAAGAAATTTTAGCCAAAGTTTTAGTCATTTGCTCACTTTTAGCCCTCTTGTTTTTGGGTCCTATGGCAAAAGATGGACTAAAAGTGCATAGCTAAAGTTTTACCACATGGGATGTGCAAACAGACCCTAAACTGTATAAGAAAAAAAAAAGACGTATTGGATAGGGTTTAGGTCAAACATTGAAATATAAATCATAAATAACTTTGAAGTCGTTGAGTTTGAAAATGTGAAAATAATATCAATAGATTTGTTTTGAAAATTACTTTTCGGATATCTCTACAACATAAAAAAAAAAAGAGGAGACAATTTTTTTTTTTTGCGACATTCGCTTTGAGTCTGCCCAACCGTCACCCCATGCGAACCCGAAGGGAGAAAAGGAAACGAATCGTCCATACGACCTAATAAAGGAAGGAATTTACCACGCAATAAAGGAAAAATTAACCATGTAATAAAAGAAGGAAAAGAAAATGAATCGTCCATGCTACCTCATAAAGGAAGGAATTAACCACGCAGTAAAAGGAAAGAATTAACCACACAATAAAGGAAGGAATTAACCACACACGTTGGTTGTTGCGATAAAAAAATAGGAAGGAAACCGTGACTCCTGCACTTCCACCTGTCCGTAGATAGAAGGAGAAAATCTAGGAAAAAAAAAAATCCCACAGCGCCCATTCTCCTCTCGATCGAAGGGGAAAATCTCGGAGGAAAATCACCGACCCTACCTACCATGATTTTTTTTCCCTTTTTTGAGCTTCCATGAGAGAAAATTAGGAAACTAAAAATAAAAAGTCTGCATGCACCCCTCCCCATGCCCAAGCGAATTTAAAAGGTGCGATCAATCACGCCCTCCCCATCCGCACGCAAATTTGGACGGTGCTTTCCTCTCCACCCAAGCGAATTTGGAAGGTGCGATCAATCACGCCCTCCCCACGCCCATGCGAATTTGGAAGATGCGATCAATCACGCCCTTCCAACCCGCACGTAAATTTGGAAGGTGCGATCCTCTCCACCCATGTGAATTTGAAGGTGCAATAAATCACACCCTCCCCACGCCCATGCGAATTTGGAAGGTGCGATCAATCACACCCTCCCCACCCGCACGCAAATTTGGAAGGTGCGATCCTCTCCACCCATGTGAACTTGGAAGCTGTGATCAATCATGCCCTCCCCACGGCCATGCAAATTTGAAAGGTGCGATCAATCACGCCCTCCCCCCCCGTCACGCAAATTTGGAAGGTGTGGTCTCTCTGGCCTCCCGATCCGCACGCAAATTTGGAAGGTGCGGTCTCTCTGGCCTCCCCACCCGCACCAATGGTCAAGTATGCATACACATGTCCTTGATAATATTATCTTAGGCGAAAAGAAGCCCATAAAATAGAGTTTAAAAACGCCGCGATATCCATGATTGATTGTGTTACTTTCACAAAACTTATTTAGATTAAATGTTACTTTAATATCATTGTTTAATTTTATAATATTGTTATCTTATCATGCGATCCATGTGTTTTTTTATATAAATTTTAGTTGTCCCGTAGCAACGCGCGAGGCGTTTAACTAGTACATATATAACTTTCCAATATGTGTTTTGGAGATCGTATCACTGTCTTAAACGACTTTCAATTCTTATATGGAGTTCTAAACGTCTTCCTTTTCCTATATGAAGGGAGCATATGATTAATCATATATTCATTGTAGTAAAACTATAAAAGAAAGTGTAACGGTGTTGTGTCGGACGCACTAGTGAAGATTTACTAAAGAAAACCACCGGAGCACATGTTATAACTTTCCGACAATAAAGGGAACACAGGTATATTGAACATTCAACAGGCTAAGCTAAGATATCTTGAAACACATCCACGTTTTTTTTTCAAATAATTAATTATATATATGTACTTTGCTAGTGATTGAGGAAAGTGATTTTTAGAGCATTTTTATTTTTAGGCCGGTCCTTTCCCTTGTGTTCCCGGCACACTAATAACACCCCAGATTATATTCTGGTAGTGAGAGGGGGTGAATGCAAGCAGGCCACTAAACAGAAAGGAAGAACCCTCCAGAATGACCTCATTAGTCCCACTCTTTGCATTTATCCCCTGCGTATCCATTTGCAGTGTGCAAGCATGCATGACCACACAAATTAAACATACGGTGTTCAAGTAAAACTAGCAAACGACCAAGTGACCGGTGCACCCATGCAGATGGTGCGAGAGAGCGACCAAGTGGCCAGCTCCTGTTGCTGTTTGTACCTCATGAAGTTAGCCACCAAGCGACATACGCATCCAAAAGGTTCTTGGTTCATTTGCTTATAGTAAACCCTTATGGGAACCAAGTGGTTGGCTGTAAGAAGGGCAATAAGAGCAAGTGTTGTTTTTTGAGCCAGGAGTCCCTGCATGGTCAGTTAAGGGAGGTATTCCTCGTTTTGAGATAGCCAGACCGCCCAAACCCGATGCCCAAGTGGTTCCTATCGACAAAAATATGCGCGTGGCTCTTTCTTCCGTGATATGCTTGTTTGGATGTGTGTGGTCCTCTGGACCAAGCAATTAAAAGCATTTCAGTTAGTTTGTTCCAAACGACCTACTATATATGCATATACTCAGTATATCACTTTCTCTAATCGCAGATATAGGCTAATTCATATAGGAATATCGTTTATCAAACTGTTTGTTTTTCTTTTTACTTTAGTATCTTTCTTTTTTTCTAGAACGTGACTTCACGCATATTTCATTAAGGAAAATAACTTTACTTTATTATATATCCATTTATTTCAAAATTTATTTTCTTATAACAAATGATCACTGCATTAGACATTCATGAAAATAATGTTACGGTAATATTATTTAACTCTTTATTATTAAGATAATGTATACTTTAATAGATATTACTCCCATATCTTAAATTATTAGTCATTCCAACTTTCTTGGTGAGTCAAAGCATCTCATGTTTTACTAATTTATATAATATAACATAATAGTATTTATGATACCAACTAAGTATCATTAAAATTTGTTGTTAATTATATATTCATAGTATAGCCATTTGATGTAATAAATCTTTGTAACTTCATTTCAAATTTTGGTCAAACATGAGATGCTTTGACTCTCGCGTATATTTATAATAACTTATAATTTAGAACAGATGGAGTACTATTCATATTGGAAATTGTGATGTGATGCTCTAGTTGACTTATATCTATGATAAGAAGAGAAGTAACTTGTGAAGAAAACTAGCTTGGTGTGTTATGATGTGGTCCTTGCTCTAACTGTAAGGTCGGTCTCAATGGGAGTTTCATAGGCGTTTCACGCACATTAAATAGGGCGCCACATCAGCAAAAAAAGTCCACTTTTTCCATGAAACTCGAGGAGAGAGAATGTAAAAGTTTCATCTTGGTGAAACTCTCTTGACACGAATACCAACTATCTCTGAGTCATGAAATTAAATGCCTATGAAACCACAAGATGAAACTCTCCATTGAGAGTAGGGGTTTCATCAAGTTTCATTCCATTTTATATGACATGACAGTCTTGGAAACAACGAAATGAAGCTACTCTCTACTCCCTCCGTCCCTTTTTAGATGTCACTATGGGGTGCGTGTCGGTCAATTTTTCTCAACTTTGACTAGGTTTGTAGAAAATACGTGCAATATTTATATCTTCAAATAAATTTATTAAAAACTAGACTTAAAGATCTTTTTTGATGATACTAATTACTTAACATAAGTATTTATATATTTTGATATATAATTACCGGCAGTTTGAAAACGTTGACTTCTCGGGAAGCGAGAATGACATCTATTTAGGGACGGAGGGAGTATGTTCTAAGTTATAAGTCATTTTGATTTTTTAATGAATCGACGTAAAATTGATGTTAGCTAGGTAACTTACTAGCTGTTATTAGCTGGTTTGGTGCAAGGAGTAAAATAATAGTCATCGTTGGATATTTAGCTAAGTATCATTAAAATTTTTGTAACTTCCTTTATAATTTTGGTCAAACTGAAAATGCTTTGACTCTTGCGTAAATTTGGAATAACTTATATTTAGAACGGATAGATTACTATTCATATTGAAAATTGTGATGTGATGCTCTAGTTGACTTATATATATCTATGATAAGAAGAGAAGTAACTTGTGAAGAAAAAAGTAGCTTGGTGTTTTATGATGTGCTCCTTGCTCTGACTGTAATAATAGTTGTCGGCCTATTCAATTTCGGCATGCAAGAAACCGGGAATAGTAATAATTATAGCTAGCTAATAACTCAAAAAATGATGTTAGCTAGGTAACTATTACTAGCTGTTATTAGCTGGTTAATTTGGTGCAAGGAGTAAAATAATAGTCATCGTTGATATTTAGGCAACAAGTAGCTAGACTATTACTTGGACCGTTTGGATTTAAAAAAATCGATTATTAGCTACTCTCTTCATTCTAAGTTATAAGTCGTTTTGATTTTTTTTTACGTCCATTTTGCTCAGCATCTAGATACAATCTAGCTACTCTCTATGTTTTTCTTTCCTTATATCAATGAAAAAAGATTAGGTGGGGGATTTTTCCCCCCACTGAATCCTTCAAAAAAAAAATAGATACAATAATATGTCTAGATACATAGCAAAATGGATGAAATAAAAAAAAAGTCAAACCAACTTATAATTTGAAATTGAGTGGGTACAAACTATTATTTTAGTGAACAAGAGGGGTTTTTAGCCCAACTAAAGAATAAATTAATCATATTAAAAGTCACTAACGAAAAACAAGGTAAGTAAGCAGCTAACTATGAGCTCTATAAATCCAAACAAGGTTTTAGAACAACTGATGGAGGCAGCTAAAAAACGATTTGATGGAGCTAAAAAAGATTGGAATACCCAGCTATTAGTTAATTCATAGAAAGAGAAGGAAAAAAAAACCACTCTTATTATTACAGTGACATAAGTAGCGTATGAATCGCGGGGGAAAGCTGGAGCCAGAGACCGCTCTCCCTAACTAGCTCTAAAATAAGTAGGGATGAAAACGGATCGGATCGGAGCGGATAATGGCTCTCCCATATCCTAATTCTCTTTTTTCTAATCGGTTCGGAGCGGATCGGATACTAGGTGGATTCGGATCACGAATCACGGATTTTTTAGGATGTCGGAAATGGTGCGGGTTCGGACCGGCGTCGGAGCGGAAGCGGACTTTTAGAATCGGATAACATATGCGTACATGTTGTTTTTTTTTTTTTTATAACAAGAAACAATTTTTTAGACAAAGTCATAGCTTGGTGTTGCCTGAATTATAGTCACAACCGGGGAAGATGAAGCCACAATTTGGCTCCCTGCTATTACTGTACTTGCATCTCGAGACGGTCATTTTTATCTACAATACATGCATGCAAAGATCAACGCTAGATGTATCAGTACTAATCTAGTAGATAGATAGATCAGGAATACTACATGACGGAGAGGAACTTACCAGCTGCACGAGTTGTGCGTGAGTATAGAGCCACGTATTAGGAAAACTATAAATTGAGAAATAGAGAATCACACTGCGCACGGCCATCTCTGTTGTGGCATTGTCTAAATTAGGCAAATAGCCAATCAATGAAATTACATTCTATATATAGCAAAATACGGAGTATACTTAAAAATGAAATATTGTTGCCATTTGGGCTCCTTAAAATATCCGGTTATCCTATTATAAGCGCCGGATAATCCGCATTAAATTATCGGATAATCCATATCCGCCGGATTTTGCCAATACCATATCCTACACCGCATCCGCATATATAGTCGGATTCGGATTATCCACATCCGCACGGATGTTAAAACACTTCTCCACATCCTTAAAATTCGGATTCGGAGCGGATCGGTGCGGAGGATTATCCATACCGTTTTCATTCCTAAAAATAAGAGAACAACATGGGGGCGTGAAACGACACGACCGCACCATTTGCCGCCGTACAGCCCCAGTTGATATTCGCTTTTCTAATCTTTAAAAAAAAGATCACTTTTTCTTGTCACAGTTTGGTACACAAAGAAACTCATGAAATGAATTAAAGCACGACGCCATGCAGAATATTTGCAAACACTTGCGTTGCCCCATCCTTTTTCCCTTGTTTTATGGGCATCTTGAGGTTGACATCCCAGCCTGACCTGACCCAGACCCAGGGCAGCAGCAGGCCAGCAGCCATGCGTTGCGTGCGTCGCCCAGTGTCTGCGTTCTGGGCCGGGCGGCGTTGCGCGTGTGCGCGATGCGATGCGGTGCGGTGCGGTGGCCCTCGCGGGGCTGGCGCAGCCGCCGCCCCAGGGACGGACGGGACACGGGACGGGGCCCCTCGTGGCCTCTTCTTCCTCCTCCCCTCCACACTTTTAAATACAGCAGCCAGCCCGCCCCATGAGGCACAAAGTGAACTCGATCGATCAGTCGGTCTCCTGCCTCCCTCGCTCGTCTTGCTCTGCCCGTGCGCGTTCCAGAGCACGCACGCACGCACGTACGTAGAGGGCGAGCAGCACCACCATCATGGTGAGTTCTCGACTACGACGACTTCCTTGCTTGCAGCTGGGCATTTGTTTGCTAGCTCCATCATCGATCGTCGGTGCTAATGGATGGATTGATTTCTTGGTCCTGATCGTGTTGGTCGTGGTTGCAGGAGGACGGGAGCGCGCGGGATGCGGAGCGGTGGGAAGGGTACGTGGACTGGAGGAACCGGCCGGCGACCAGGAGCCGGCACGGCGGCATGGGCGCCGCCTCCTTCGTGCTCGGTAAGCGATCGATCGCCCGCTGTCTGCCTACCCTCTCTGCTCTGCTGCAGCTAGATTCTTCTTCTAGAGAATAGAATAGACCTTTGCTCTGTTGATTGCGGCCGGGGCCCGGCAGGCAGGCCGGCCGGCCTTGTGTGGAAAAGCAAGCTGCCATCGCAAGCTGAAGAAGGGATCGAATAGGATACCGGTGCTCTTCATGCACGGAGATGGAGCCTCGCCATGGCCTTCCTCTGGCATGGCATGGCATGGCACTCTGGCCTGCGCTGCGCAGCGCAGAGATGAACTGGAAGGCACGGCTTGCATCCATTCCCACTGCTCTAATTTCTTCTCCTCCCTCCCAATCTTGCCCTGCTTTTCGATCGTTTCCTCCGACAGGTGAGGTGGTTCTCGAGGCCGGACGGACCCTTCGCTCGCTGCCTCCATCTCCTTTTCCTCCCACTGGCCGGCCTCTTTTCACATACAGTTCGTTCCTGCTCGCTCGCGCTGCAACTTGCCTTGGCTTGCCGGCCCCGGCCGGGGAATTCGTCGCCCAATTGCGATGCAAACCCAGAAAAGAAAAGCAAAGCAAGCGACCCAAGTTGCGCACAGATGCACTGCATCCGCGTGACCTGCCCGACCCGTGTGTGCAGTTGGTGGATTCCATGACCACCACGCACTGCTAGCAGCCTCCAACAGACCAGGGTCGCGTTCGCATCTTCTTCAAGGACGCGCACTGCCACTGCTGGCTCGTTCCTCTGCACCTGCAAACTGGTTGATCTGGAAGCCTCTCCCTCCTCTCTCTCGCTGCATCCACCTGCGGTTGCATGTGCGACGGGGAAACTGAAACGAGTCTGCCGTGTGTTGTCATCGTCATCAGGATCGTGATGAGAGCGAGGAGGATAGGGAAGGGAGGGAGTCTGTTTTTTCCCACCTCTCATCTCATCTGATTTCTGATGACGAGAGCGGTTGGTTGGACTTTGGAGTTTGGATGGGTCTCAGCCAGCACAGCTATCGCAGCGTCCCGTCGTCATCCCAAAGCCAGCCAGCCATCCGCATTAAACACGCGGCACGAATCACAAGGCACAAATGGGTCGCGGAGTAAATTTGGGCCGGTACGCATCGGGAACGCCACACAACCCGCACATCATGGGGGGCGTTATGTCAGTTACTCCTACCGCGCACATGCTGCTTACGTGATTTTTTTATATATAAAATGCAGTACGGAGTAGTAGTACTAGAACCAATTTCATTTGATGCGACTGCACTCATAATTTTGTCTGCACTAGCTAGGGGAAGAAAAAGCTAGTATGTGCCTTTACAGGATTGTAGTTATAATTACTAGTAGCTACTAATAATAATTTGTACTACTGTAATTCCCACGGGAACTAAACCATCATATATATCGCTTTGAATTATTCCTACGCATGATGTTTCAAAGAAAAAAAATAAGAAGTCCTGCTGTGTCGTTGTCGATATAGTACTACTAGTAATATGTAGGGTCATCATGCGTGATGGCTAGCGCTGAAGTGAACTGTGTGTGGTGCAGTGGTGGAGGTGCTGGAGAACCTTGCGTTCCTGGCGAACGCGAGCAACCTGGTGACGTACCTGATGGGGTTCATGCACTACTCGCCGTCGCAGTCGGCCACCACGGTCACCAACTTCATGGGCACGGCCTTCCTGCTCGCGCTCCTCGGCGGATTCCTGTCCGACGCCTTCTTCACCACCTACACCATCTACATCGTCAGCGCCTTCATCGAGTTCTTGGTACGTACGTAATGCATTTATTAATTACTGGTTACTGCTACTACCGTACATGTCAAAATTCCATCTTCGATGATCCATTTGTCAACTATCTACTGGAAAAAAAACACATACAGAAATATCTATCACCCATGCAAACAAGTTCCTCCGTTCCTATCCTTCTATATATATTTATTTATATATATATTATATATGTATATCCATCTGTTTGTCATCACGTCATGAGAATGGGATGGTAGGTACCAAAGTAAACAATATAATAAAGCGTGTACCGTACTTAGTTCCTGTAGTATAGTAGACTTGTAGCTAGAGTAGTATTCATGTTTCCTGATATGATATCTAAACATATCTCTACCTATGGCCGTCGTAGTAGTACGTACGTATCGCATCTCCGGCGTGAGAGGAATATACTAGCCGATCGATATATACAGTCGTCCAGCTGTGCAGCCACGTCAGCGCTTGACTTCTCTTTCTCCAGACCGACCCATTGCTCTCTCCAATGATAGATGTTTGGCTGGCGGCAGAGCTAGCTGGGTCAGTTAGAATATCTCTGGTGCATGTCTTCCTCTTCCATGGCCTGCATCGATCAAGCTCGATCTCCAACCAGAGACACGTGGCCTGGACGACTGCGACCCTAGTTTATCTTTGAGGAATCAATTAATTTCACCACTAATAATCTCATCACCAACGTAATTAATAGGTCACACGTACAGCTCTAGTGTCAGCTGAAGAACAATTCCCTGCGATCTGGGTTAAGGTATTAGCAATAAGGCAAAATTAAGGCCAATGATAGATTAATGGTAGTAGCCATCACTTTATTCGCCACGCACGACCACGCTATACATGTATGCATCCAAAAAAATGATGGGTCGATTTGACTGCATATACCCAATACCCTGGGTCAAAGGGAAGCTTAATCACATCTCCTTCATACATTGTGCTGTCACTGCACCTGTAGCCTTATCCTGGCTATACATGTAACATGTGTGTTTAGGGCCGGCCGGCCGGGCAATGGTAGGCTTAAAGCTGAACCATCCGATCGATCAGTAGTAGCCGTAGCCGTAGCGGCCTTGTTCAGGCAAATCAGTGGACCTGCCTCCTGTCGCTTTTAGAAAAGAACCGCAGGCGCAACAATATCCATGTGAAACCCGTTCATTTTTTTTTTTTTTTTTTTTTTTTTGGCAAAGGCTAGCCCCTCTTTTGTCTTACTATTATTTATTGTGTGTGTGCAAATATTTTCCGGGAAGATCGAGCTTAATTTTAAATTTGTTTTCCTGCACGCCAGGGAAGATACAGTAGTACTACTTATGTTTTGATTTGATGACACGTGGCACTGCCGCCCCGTTTGTTAGGTTAATTCTTCGTTCTTTTTCACCATTTTGTTGCTGAAAATATCTGAATGGACGTGTGACCATATGATATATATAGCTTAGGTTATTAACCGTTGGATGAGTAGGATGGATGTGGATATGTTAGGGAGGAAGGCGACCTTTGTATGTGGATCACGTGGGTACAGTAGGTTAGTCCCGGCCCTAGCATGCAACAAGTTGTGAAGTTGATAAGCATCATAATAACCTGTAGTTGAAGGAATACAAACTTGTCATTGTTGTATATACACAGTCGTCGTTTACATCAATTAGCCGTAAGGTGCAGGGCAATTGCATTGCACACACATAAGAACGAGACTACTTTCCTTCTAATAAATAAATAAATAAATGAATATCTATAGGTGTATCTACAAAATCACTGAAACACAAATTGTAAATGCAAGTTTCGGATACTGTAAAAATGCCCGTACAGTATGTTATACTAAATAAATATTTAAATATAGTGTAGGAGGCCGCGGTACCGGCGCCACCGCCGTTGTTCTCGGCTGCCGTCGCGCGCGGCGGCATCCGGGACGACGTGGAGACCGGCGTGCCGGCCCATTGGCGGGCAGTTGGGTGGCGCCGACCACGCTAGCTACGCGTGTGTCCACGAGACGGTGATCTCAGCCGTTTTCCGACGCAACTCCGGCCAATCCTGGCGCGGGGCCGGCGCCTGCCTGCCTGTGTTGATCTGCTCCGTGCGTGCGTGCGTGGGGCGTGATGCCTCCCTCGCCTATCAGGACTAAACACGTGGCCGGTGCGCCTAATCCTTGGATTGGACTACTAGGGAGACAAGTTTAGCTTCAACCACGTATACGCGACGATCCGAGGAGTATCTGGCGAGAAAGGATCAACGACGGACGTGGACAGCAAGTAGGTTGGCCAAACCGTGCAGAACGTTCTGGAGGCTTATTTTGCCGTGCGTGGGCCGTACCAAACCTGATCATCACCGGCCAGACACGTCCGAATAAAATCACTGGTAGGATTGGGTAGAATATTTGTGATGCGGGCACTTTCGACAGCCATGATTGATCTTGCTCCTAGATTTCGTCCGCGTTGTACGGGCCCAGTACATTTGCCACGTCCAGACAAGACGCCCAGGCCAAAAAAGCCAAAAGCCCCGTCCCCGTCCCTGTGCTAGCCGCAGGCAGCAGAGAAACCGTCAAACCGCTTCAGGGGCCGCCGCGCGTGAGGACGCCAGCTGCCGCGGGCCCGCGTATCTCAAATTTCGTCGGGAAGCTTCGCTTCGCTTCGCTCCTGCGGGGGCTGGGGCACCTGTTGCCGAGGATCGCGCGGGCCCGGCAGCGGTGGGAACGCGAGCGAGGTGCCGCCGGCGTGCGGGGCGATGCTCAGCCGCGAGGGATGAACGGTCTGATTAGTAGCCCAACTAGTTGTACTGATCTGGGTAACAAACTCACTAGTAGTAGTAGTCACCACCAGGTCAGTCTCCCAGTCCCAGCCATTCATCAAACGTCTCATCTTCAATGTGAACTTCTTGCGATCAGCGCTGACATTAGCCTAAGGATTTTTTAATTTGGCTGGTCAAAGGGCTAACTGCGTGGCATGTGGGACGGCTGCCGGGGTCGGTCTCCTCCCTTGCTTTGGCCTTCGCTCTCACGGGCGGAAAGCGACGCTGCGCACGGGCGGAGCAGCCCCAGCCCCGGCACCTTGCATTCGCCGTGTCCGTGTGCCTGCTTTTCGTGATATTTACCCAATCATTCCACATGATGAGCATCACTTGACATGATGCATCCTAAGTCAAGGTTCTTTCTACTAAAAAAAAGTCAAGGGTTCTTTTGCCTTTTTCTTTTTAAAAAAAAAAATCAGAACACCAAATCATCATTTTTTTTTCCCACCGGGAACAATAGGCCAAGTTTTTGGGACCGGACCGTGTCGAACCGGCGAGACCTTCTTGCCGATGGTTCACTTGGTTCAACCGTGGGAAACCGATTGAACCGCCGGTTCAATTACTTTTGGACGGACAATCGAACCGGCCACAAAAAGATTGAACCGGTGTATATATATATATATATATATAAATATATATAAATATATATTAATATATGATAAGAAGGCAAATTTAATTGCATAACTAATTGAACCGGACATGTACTTAATTAGAAAGATCAAGTGACTGATAAATGATAACAATAACATAATATCCCTTCAATTCATTGCATATGCATGCATAAAGATAAAGTGTCCCATGAACCTTCAGCTCTAGATTTGGTCATGGAGCGGATGCAACAACAGCCGCACCAAACAATGCCTTAACAGCCGCATCATGGATGATTGGAGTAAATCATTTGGCGATTTGCATTGAATTTGGAACTTTTAAGCCTTCGGAGTATTTGCAAATGGTATGGATTTAGCTCCATTTATGTCAGATGAAGCTAGAATGAGCTAATTTTTTAAACTTCATCCCAACTCATCCATCAGTGAAAGGAGAAAAAAATAGATTCACCTTTGAAGCTGATTTGGAAAAGGGTGTACTCAATCAAAGATCAAGGGATCCCATTCGTCTCCACATCCAGGCTCAGCTCCATCATCACGAGGACACCAACATCAAATGCAACACCACCAGCTACTGGCCGCCCGGCGCCCGCAGGGCCGCTGGCTCCTCGCGTCCTCGCCTAGCCGCGCGTGGAGCGGAGCCAAGGGAGCAGCGCCGCGCGTGGAGCAGGGGAGCAGCGCCGTGCCGTCGCCGCGCGTGGGGCAGGAGAGCAGCGCCGCGCCGTCGCCGCGCGTGGAGCGAGCAGCGCCGCCGCCGCCGCCTGGCCCGATAGAAAGGAAAAAGTGCGGCGCTGGGCCTCCCACTTCGCCCAAACTAACCCTTGGTGCCAATTTCCATCGATACCCCTAACTAGATAAGCTTGTGCTGAGTTCACAGAGGGGCAATTTGGCCAAAAAATCGAAAACCCACGGTTCGTACAGAACCGCCCGGTCCACCGGTTTGACGAAAAACCGGCGGTTCAACCGGTTTATAGCGGTTCGATTACATACACGGTCTTTTAAGTGACCCGACCGGCGTAGGCCCCGGTTCGGTCTTTTACCGGTCCGACCACCGTCCCGGTCCGGTCCGTCCGGTCGAATAACGAGGGGCGATGGGTTCCCAAATAAATCTGCAGCCTCTCACGGCGTGGAGCCACAATGAAATATGACGTGCCCGTCATCTACGGATTATTCCGGTGATCTCGATAAGGGCGCGGTTTTAGGTTCGAAAGTGTAGTTGTAGGTCCGCTTGTGCGTGTATGGTGTGTGTGAGTGTGGGGTGTGTGCGTGTGTGGTGGTGTGAGTGTACGTGTATGAAACGATACTACAACTGGTATCTGGATGATGAGGGCTCTCAAAAAAAAAAAAAAAAAATCATCATGTAAGATGAGCAATGTGTGTACAATTTTTGGCCCGGCCCAAAGATAATGGGCTGCAATGACCTCTTTTCTGCTGTCTATCTGCGCATGTCTAACTTGAATGTTTCTCTCATGGCGCGCAGGGGCTGGTGATCCTGACGATCCAGGCGCGGACTTCGTCACTGACGCCTTCGCAGTGCGGCCCCAAGCCGGCGCCATGCGATCCGGTATCGGGTGGCAAGAAGGCGATGCTGTTCGCGGGTCTGTACCTGACGGCGCTGGGCGTGGGCGGGATCAAGGGCTCGCTGCCGTCCCACGGCGCGGAGCAGTTCGACGAGCACGCGCCGCAGGGGCGGAAAGGCCGCTCCACCTTCTTCAACTACTTCGTCTTCTGCCTCTCCTGCGGCGCCCTCGTCGCCGTCACCTTCGCCGTCTGGGTCGAGGACAATAAGGGATGGCAGTGGGGGTTCGGCATCTCCACCATCGCCATCCTCGTCTCCATCCCCGTCTTCGTCGCCGGATCAAGGCTGTACCGGAACAAGGTGCCCACCGGGAGCCCGCTCACCACCATCGCCAAGGTCCTCGTCGCCGCCGCGCTCGCGCGGAGGCGTGGTGGCGGATGTGGGTACGGATATGCGCAGAGCGCCGTCAGCAATGGCGCTGTCATTGACCGCGCGCCTAGTCCCACGGGGAGCACTGACATGAAGGAGTACGACTGTGGGGGTAAGCCCGCCGGCGACGGGGACATCTCCGACGCGGGGCCGTCTGATGAGCTCAAGTTCCTGAACCGTGCCGTGCAGTGCCAGCCGCCGCGGCATGGGCGCCTGGCGTGCACGGTGCAGGAGGTAGAGGACGTCAAGATCGTGCTCATGGTGCTGCCCATCTTCCTGTCCACCATCATGCTCAACTGCTGCCTGGCGCAGCTGTCCACCTTCTCCGTCGAGCAGGCGGCCACCATGGACACGCGCGTGGGGAGCCTCACCGTGCCGCCGGCGTCGCTGCCCGTGTTCCCCGTCACCTTCATCATCATCCTCGCGCCCGTCTACGACCACGTCATCGTCCCGTTCGCGCGCCGCGTCAACGGGACCGAGATGGGCATCTCGCACCTCCAGCGGATCGGCACCGGGCTCGTGCTCTCCATCGTCGCCATGGCCGTGGCCGCCATCGTCGAGGTCAAGCGCAAGAACGTGGCGGCCGACAACGGGATGCTGGACTCGGCCAAGCCGCTGCCCATCACCTTCTTCTGGATCGCGTTCCAGTACCTCTTCCTGGGCTCCGCCGACCTCTTCACGCTCGCGGGGCTGCTCGAGTTCTTCTTCAGCGAGGCGCCGCCAAGGATGAGGTCGCTCGCGACGTCGCTGTCGTGGGCGTCGCTCGCGCTGGGTTACTACCTCAGCTCCGTGCTCGTGTCCATCGTCAACAGCGCGACGGGGCGCGGCGACCACCGCCCGTGGCTCAAGGGTGCCAGCCTCAACCATTACCACCTCGAGAGGTTCTACTGGGTCATGTGCGTGCTCAGCACCATCAACTACCTCTTCTTCCTCTTCTTGGCCATCAGGTACAAGTACAGAAACGCCGGGGTCATTAAAGGCTAATGCCGGCCATCTTCGTATCGATCGGCGTTGCCATTAGTCGCCGTGGTCGTGAGCAACTGTTTATATAGGTGGGAGAGTGGGATGGCAAGCAGAGAGGGTTGAAGAAAATGTAGGTTAATTAATTCTGCACTATGTGGGGGCGGATTATGAATTGAAGCTGTAATGGATTTGGTTGATTGGTTCAACAAGTAAATCAAAAGGAAATGGGGGCTCAGTGAATCGGATGTCCATATGTTTGAATTAATTTAATCAGGTATACGATGTCATTCTAACTGAAAACCCCGCATGCCTCTTGCGTGTGTTACATTTGAAACTTATGCCTCTCGTGAAACACGGGTGATTTTACCAAAACAACATATTGTTCAAACATTTCTAGTGGATTCATCGGTAAGTCCATAAAAGTATACTTGGTAAAATCAATGTTCAACCATCAAATGATTAGTTGTTGTCGAAAAATATTCGTTGACAAAAATGTTGTAGGAAATACTTACCAAATAAAATGTTGGAAATATGTTTCTTATGAGAAAATGTTGATTTGGCAATTTTGTTGAGTCAACAAACTATCGCTCCCTCTATTAAAAATATACTCCATCATAAAAATATTGCTCCCTCTATTAAAAAAAATAAGTCGCTTTGTTTTTTCTAGATATATTGTTGTTGATATGCATCTAGACATAGTGTAAAATCTAACTGTATAGAAAAGCTATGTATTTAGAAAAACCAAAACATCTTACAATAATTTAAAAGAGAGATTTAGTCTTTATAGATAGATATAAATCTGACTGAAAATTATTGAACTTTTCAAAAAGAGAATTGCATCTGTCTTAGGACGAAAGGAGTAACTATTTTTTTCCTTTTTTGCTACCACAAAAGGGAGTAACTATTTAAGCTAAGAGATGATTAAAAAACGGTAAGCTCTGAAATTAAACCATAAGCAAAAGAATGACAGCCCGGCCCAGTACATGAGAAAAAATGAAGAAAAAGAAGCCCATTATGACATGCATGTCCAGGTCCAGTTCGTGAAAAGAATTGAAGAGAGAGGTTCTTGCACACTGAACTAAGACTGCAAGTCTGCAACCATAAATAGGTCACCTATACATGAGATTTTTTTAAAAAAAAATACATGAGATATTTGACCCCGGCATGTATATGACTAGCTAGCGTTGCCTGGCCTTGCTTTGCAAGGCAGCAACTTTGCCCCTACCGGTGAACTGAATTTGGCTCACCTCGGCTGGCAAGAAAATAAACGCTGGCCTTCCTCACCACGCGCGTCGGCTTCACGCGTATGTGGCAGATGCCGAAGATGCCGGTGCGGAAAAGGCAAAGATTTGTAATTTCGATCTGTTTGGTGAACTGGAGGTGATAACAATGGTGGGTGGACATTGGGGACGAGACGGAAACCTCTTTCTGGTATGACGCGGGTACAACGAGGACGTCTTTGCTGAACATTTTCCGGAAATACTCAGTCACTGCACCAGGAAAACAATTAATTTCAGTGTAGCACATGTCTGTGCTTCATGTCTCGTGCCCCAAGCAACTTCTGAATTCAGTCAGTTGCAACATATTGTAAGCCAAACACTGCTCAGTGACAGTAGAGACAAACGTCGCGGATCTTTCTCCCTCAATCAGGGAAGCTGGATTCTGGTAGTCCGTAACGGCTCCTGCAGCCCACGGAGGCGCCGTCACAACCTGCCGCAAAGTTCATTTGGGAAAGCCATGCTCCGCCCGCCACGAGTGCAATTCTTTGTCTGGCTGATAGTGCACGGCCGGATACAGTGCAGAACGATCTGCAAGCAGGCTGCATACATTGTATTTGACTGCCGTTTTGCTGAAGATTTCTGGGTGAAATTGGGGTTTCAACCTACCTTATCAGACTGATGGACGTACCTTCAAGTTGAGTTCCGAGTTGATGGTGATATCTGTAATGAAACTAATGACAAGGAAGGCTGAAGCAGCTATCTTAAGTAAAATCAAAGACGAGGAAATCAACCATGTCCCATCTCCACCATGGAAATATATGCCTTAATTATGTAGATAAGCACATCAGGCAACTCCATTTTTATTATAGCATAATGGAAATACAGGAGTCTTATGTAGATAAGCACTTCTATTTCACATATGAAAATGTAGCAGTACAGTTTGATAGTGTTGTAACTGTAACCGTGACACCTTACAGGTTTTACACTTGGATTGTGCTGTGACTTGTGGCATCCTAACCAAAAAAAAGTAAACAAAACTATGTTCCTATGTGAGACAGGTAATGACAAAATTAACAAAATGTGCCTCCATCTTACATAGAACGCTTCCTCTTGGCACTTGTAGTTTTTCGCTCTAGAATCTCATAGGTATTGGCATAGGTATAGTAGGGAGGTATCTGAGATCTCCATGACAAGACCTCAATTTTTCCGTAAGTCTTCATGCTTCCATACAGTACATCTTCGGCTCTTACCTTGGGAACCTCCTCATGTGAAGAAAAATGATACTGACGATGAATCATGAAACATTCAGAAGGTGTAGCCAATCGTCTAAACTGTACTGGTCTGTTTTGGTTCATAAGATCAAATGGATGCTCACCAAATTTGGAGACATACTTCTGGATGTTCCGTCTCCAGAAGTTCAGAACCTTGCACCAAAAATGGATGTCAAAATTGTTCCTCAAAAAATAAGAGGTGAGGTATGCGGCATTGATTGAACGATTCTGCGTCCTGGCTATCTCCATGGCTACTTGTGCAAGCCTTGGGTGTGTCGCGGGATCCGTGCTTCCAAATGTAAGCGTCTTGAAGAAATACCAGTACGCTTCATGCGATAGATGCTTCAGAGTTAGAGACTGTGATGTTCCAAATTTTACAACTGTGTTTGAACTGCTTGTGACTATGATTTTACTCCCGCTACTAAAGCTCCGTTTGGAAGCAAGATAGAACCTATTCCAAGCATCTTCATAGAGATTTCCAGATAGTTCTATAACAATTAGCAATCTCTTCCCTTTGTTCGAGTTTGACCCTTGATTTTGATGTTCCATTGCATATCCTTGTCTGCAAGCTAGCTCGTCATCAGTAAAATCAAGGTCATTCAGCCACAAGATTTGTGAGAAATAATCGTGGACTCTTTCATCCTTGCAAACATGAGCAACTAGGGTACTCTTGCCAACTCTGGGTGGACCGACAATTGGCAGGACCTCCAATTCCTGAGAACTATAAGGCTGTGTGTGCAGCAGAAATCTAATGACAAGTTCTGCTTCCACCTGGCGACCAAACATGCAGTTACCCAGTAGGATATGCATGCTGTAAGGTTGGCGACACAGACGAGGGTAGCTCGCCAAGAACATGACCAACTCATTCAGATCAACAATCATGGAGCTCAATCTGTCTAGTGCATTTTTTAGCTGTTCTCGAAACTGTGCAGTTTGACAGAAGAAATAGGGATGCTTTGCAGAGGGTACCTTGGATAGGGACATAAATCGACTCACAACTTGATCACTGTCATCCTCTCCATAGTGGGGCTGGTACCTGAAGGCATCGAGTGCGTAATAGCCTCGGTGCATGGCGTCTCTCAGCATGCCCAGCTGCTGGATCATGGCTTGATTTGTGATGTACCGCCCCATGGCCTCCTCATCGATGGCCTGTGCTCGGAGAAGAATCCTCTGTAGGCTTTCCTCCATGGCCAGTGGCGACGGCTTCGAGAACTTGTCAGTGAAGAAATTTATGGATCTAGTCATCAATTCACCAAAGGCTGCAGAAAGGAAACTTTCCATGTGAGTCTTCTCTTTCTTCTCAGGAAGAGAACGCAGCAGGATGGGTAGGAAAACACAAGATGATAGTTTTGATGTTCTGAAACTATGTAACCTATGCTTCATATCAAAGCTCCAAGAAGAGAAAGGGCGTTGGGCTCAAAAAGCAGAGACATACAAAGAGTCAATTGTCCCTCCACGTGTATGACCTTTGGGACTGCCTTTGGGGCTACTTTTGCTTCACATGGTAATTCTGATTGACCTTTCATTCTCGTTTGAACTTGCTACAGGTTGGATACTTCCAGAGAATACATACAGCCCTTGACATGTCTTCGCTAAGTGATCCACTGACCCATCACCATCTCTTAGCCATGGAATTACTGTATAGACAAACTACGATTTTCTGATGTCGTAGCCATGTCTATTCACATGTATGACCTTTTGGCCTGGTGTCGGCTTCACCTGATTTTTCTGATTTAACTTCCTCTTTCTTTGTTTAATACCGGTTAGCTAGTTGGCTTACAGCCCTTGACCCATGCATCCGGACTCTTGGCTAGGTGAACCACTGAGCCACCATCCGTGACCTATGCAATTTCTCTGTAAAGCATCTGTGATATGAAGGTCACAAAAACAACGCCATCACCTACCTATGTAATTTTTCTGTAGAGCACCCATGAAATGAAGGTCACAAAAATCAACCCATCACTATCCATGACCTACGTAACTTAAATCAGATTGTCAGATTAGCAAGTGATGATGTATGTATGTTTGGTGTACCAGCAACTCCAAAGAAAGTACCACAGCTTTTGGACTAAAGATGGGTGATTTGGCACTTCCTTTAGCCCAAAAGCTTTTGGATCATTGAGACAGAATGGACTCAAGAATCAAGATAAGATAGCATTCTTTTGTGGGGGCAGTGATATCACCTTTTATTTCCCGCGTGTCCAAATCGCATTCCAGGACTGCTGTGCCCACATGGAAATGCAAACGCAGGGCGCATCGTTCCCCACCGAGCTGTCGTTGGGTGCTCGGCGTTGAGTTCCGAGGTGATGGTGCTATCTGTAGTGAAACCAATGACAAGGAAGGAATCATACACAAGCCTGCACCAAAAAACTTGAGTCCGAATCCCAGGCCGAAGCAGCTGTCTTGAGTAAAATCAAGACGAGGAAATCAACCATGTCCCATCTCCACCATGGAAATATATGCCTTATGTAGATAAGCACATGAGACAACCCCATTTTATTTATTATAGCATAATGGAATACAGGAGTCTTATGTAGATAAGCACTTCTATTTCACATATGAAAATGCAGCAGTACAGTTTGATGATGCTGTAACTGTAACCTGTGACACCTTACAGGTTTTACACTTGGCTTGTGCTGTAACTTGTGGCATCCTACCCAAAAAAAAAAAAAAAAAAAAAAAAGTAAATAAAACTATGTTCCTACGTGAGACAGGTAATGACAAAATTAACAAAATGCGCCTCCATCTTACATAGAACGCTTCCTCTTGGCACTTGTAGTTTTTCGCTCTAGAATCTCATAGGTATCGGCATAGTTATAGTAGGGAGGTATCTGAGATCTCCATGTCAGGACCTCAATTTTTCCACAAGTCTTCATGCTTCCATACAGTACATCTTCTGCTCTTATCTTGGGAACCTCCTCATGTGAAGAAAAATGATACTGACGACAAACCATGAAATATTCAGAAGGTGTAGCCATTCGTCTAAACTGTACTGGTCTGTTTTGGTTCATAAAATCAAATGGATGCTCACCAAATCTGGAGACATACTTCTGGATGTTCCGTCTCCAGAAGTTCAGAACCTTGCACCAAAAAAGGATGTCAAAATTGTTCCTCAAAAAATAAGAGGTGATGTATGCGGCATTGATAGAACGATTCTGCGTTCTTGCTATCTCCATGGCTACTTGTGCAAGCCTTGGGTGTTCTGCAGGATCAATGCTTCCAAATGTAAGTATCTTGAAGAAATACCAGTATGCTTCATGAGATAGACGCTTCAAAGTTAGAGACTGTGATGTTCCAAATTTTACAACTGTGTCTGAACTGCTTGTGACTATGATTTTACTCCGCTACAAAAGCTCTGTTTGGAAGCAAGATAGAACCTATTCCAAGCATCTTCACAGAGATTTCCAGATAGTTCTATAATAACTAGCAATCTCTTCCCTTTGTTCGAGTTTGACCCTTGATTTTGATGTTCCATTGCATATCCTTGTCTGCAAGCTAGCTTGTCATCTGTAAAATCAAGGTCATTCAGCCACAAAATTTGTGAGAAATAATCGTGGACTCTTTCATCCTTGCAAACATGAGCAACTAGGGTACTCTTGCCAACTCTGGGTGCACCGACAATTGGCAGGACCTCCAATTCCTGAGAACTATGAGGCTGTGTGTGCAGCAGAAATCTAACAAGAAGTTCTGCTTCCACCTGGCGACCAAACATGCAGTTACCCAGTAGGATATGAATGCTGTAAGGTTGGCGACACAGACGAGGGTAGCTCGCCAAGAACATGCCCAACTCATTCAGATCAACAATCATGGAGCTCAGTCTGTCTAGTGCCTTTTTTAGCTGTTCTCGAAACTGTGCAGTTTGACTGAAGAAATAGGGATGCTTTGCAGAGGGTACCTTGGATAGGGACATAAATCGACTCACAACTTGATCACTGTCATCCTCTCCATAGTGGGGCTGGTACCTGAAGGCATCGAGTGCGTAATAGCCTCGGTGCATGGCGTCTCTCAGCATGCCCAGTTGCTGGATCATGGCTTGATTTGTGATGTGCCGCCCCATGGCCTCCTCATCGATGGCCTGTGCTCGGAGAAGAATCCTCTGTAGGCTTTCCTCCATGGCCAGTGGCGACAGCTTCGAGAACTTGTCGATGAAGAAATTTATGGATCTAGTCATCAATTCACCAAAGGCTGCAGAAAGGAAACTTTCCATGTGAGTCTTCTCTTTCTTCTCAGGAAGAGAACGCAGCAGGATGGGTAGGAAAACACAAGATGAGTTTTGATGTCCTGAAACTATGTAGCCTATGCTTCACATCAAAGCTCCAAGAAGAGAAAGAGCGTTGGGCTCAAAAAGCAGAGACATACAAAGAGTCAATAGTCCCTCCACGTGTATGACCTTTGGGACTGCCTTTGGGGCTACTTTTGCTTCACATGGTAATTCTGATTGACCTTTCATTCTCGTTTGAACTTGCAACAGGTTGGATACTTCCAGAGAATACATACAGCCCTTGACATGTCTTCGCTAAGTGATCCACTGATCCATCACCATCTCTTAGCCATGGAATTACTCTATAGACAAACTACGATATCAAGATCACAGAAATCAGATTGTTAGCTTAGCAACTGATATGCTGTATTTCTGTGTACCAGCTAATAACCATATTGAACAGTGTCCACAGTTGCACTTTTTAGTCAACTGGCTGAACAGGAGTTGCCTCCAGGCCAGATTATGCACTATAAATTGCGATGAATTAACCCCGATGTGTTGGCTAAATCACTAACAGTAAAAACTTAATGTTATTTCGCCGAACACATTTTTATTCCTTTCTGTGTGGGTACTTGCCAGCCTAAACTTAGATGAGTTTCTAGATCCCACCGTGTTTCAGAATTACAGGGACATTTGCACACAACATTTTATAATTCAAACTCTAAGCCGTAGTCTTAATTAGCATATCACAGTAGATACCTTAAATTGGAGTGATTGGAGCACCTGTTGACTGCCAGACTATCAAAACAAAAGACAGTGAAATTAGAATATCAGATGAATGCTTAGAACATAAACTTAGAACTCTCTCATTCAATGTGTCCAAAAGAAAACAGAGAAAATATTACACTGTATCAAACTGCTGCACTTTTTAGAGTACATGCATTTCAAAGATTGTGTACATATGTATACAATCTATCTCCATCTCTTTCTGGGCGAGCCCAATCTTGGGAACCTCTGATTGACTTGCTACAGTGAGTCGATAAGTTGTTCCAACTCCAAACTTTTTGGCAAACTGACTGAACCAGTTGCCTCTAAACCAGATTTTGCACTACAAATTCCGATAAGGATTTGTTTGGTTAATCCACAAACTGAGGGCGATTAAATCCCCTACAAGTCAAAATCCCCCTCAATCCCCTAAATAAACAAATTATATTGCATGGCTAATATCACAACAGTAAAAAGTTGAATATTATTTCAATAGCTCATATAGAAAACACCTTTTCAGTTCCTTTGTTGCCCAGCCTAAATTTAGATGAGTTCCAAGATCCCATTACCAAGAACACACTTTGCATATAGCACTTCAAAATGTAAATTTCAAAAGCTTGTTAGCTGTAGTTTTACTTAGCATATTGCAGTAGATGCCTTTAAGTTGGTGTGAATTGAGCACTCTGACTACCATAAGAGAAGACAATGAGATTAGAATCTCAGAGGACCAAGTACAAATATTTCGAATGCATTCATTCAAGTGTACACAAGAAAACAGAGCAGGCACTTGAAAAATTTGTATACTATGCAATCTTGTGATGATGAAAAAAATCATTACAACTAACTCCAGTCAAATTCCAACTGTTTCTGGGCCAGAGATTGGTGGGATGTGTCATGGGGGCAGGCAGCCGCCTAGGGAAGATTATTAGTGTGAAAGGTCCAATATAGTGTGAATGGTCCAATATAGTGTGAATGGTCCAGGTAGTGTGAAAGCCAGTGGATTCAATGGCAGCTAGATGCCTAGGGAAGAGAAGAGAGTTATTGAGGAGGCTAGAGAAGTTGAAGGGCTGGGCGCCAGCCCCCTCTATTTATATCCATGTAACCAGCTCTGATGAATCAAGAAAGAAGAATGAAGTTATCTCTAGTCTCATCCCCTGCTACCTCTGAGTCTCATCCCTCAATCTCTCAAGCTCTTGGCAAAGCATAAGGCCTAGTTATCCCCCTATGAACTAAGGTTCATAACATCTGGTATCGGAGATCCGGCGTTCCTCGTCCACCTCCGCTGCATCTTCTTCAACCTCTGATCCTCATCAGCCACCACCTTGCCACCAGACTTTACCATACCCTCAACCGCTGCAGCCTCTACACCACCATCTACCACCACCGCAGCCTCTACCACAATTCCAGAAGATGGATTTTCCAAGATTTGATGGGAAATCTGATCCTCTCACCTTCATCAACCAATGCGAGTCCTACTTCCTCCGGGAATACATCATGGAGGAAGAAAAGGTATGGTTGGTTTCCCGGCATTTGGAAGATGGCGCCCGACTATGGTTCCGCCAAGTCCAGCAGGATGAGGGCACCCCATCGTGGCGTCGCTTCAGCGAGCTGCTATGCCTACGCTTCGGATCACCACCAGCCGACGATGCCTTAAGCGCCCTTGCTGAGGGGCTCCAGCAGGCGTCCACACAGCTGCAGCGCATCCTTGCGCTGCTCAAGGAGAAAGCAGCACGTGAAGACCGGGTGGCAACACGCCTACAGGCAGCAGCGCGTGGACTCCTGGCACGCCGGCGGGTGCGGTCTCTCCGTGCTGAGGCTGCAGTCCGCCTACAAGCGGTGGCGCGAGGATTCATGGTGAGGCTCACCACAAGGAAGATGCAGGCAGCGATCAAATCTGCACTTTCAATAGGGTGTCCCTCCTCTGTTCATACGCCACCACCTGCCACCATCACACCTCCCACCGCTGTTCCATCCTCGCCACCACTCTTTGCTGCCTCCATCTCGTCACCCTTGTTGCTCCCAATGTCATCACCAAGGGCAAAATCCACCATGGCTGATTTGGCCACGCTCATCTACTCCCTCATCGCATCCACCAGTGACTTGCATGGGCGGGTCACTGCCCTGCAGCAAGAACATCCAGCAGCAGCGTCCTTCCCTGGTTCATGGGGATCGGGCCAGGGTGAACTCCAGGGCGACCGGCCTGCCCGTTTCCAGAAGCTAGTTGCTGGGTTCCTTCCATGGGATCCAGGAGGACGCCATGGGCTTCGACAACTGCTCTCCACGCTTCCAGCTCGAGGACGAGCTGGTCTTCAAGGGCGCGGGAGATGTCATGGGGGGCAGGCAGCCGCCTAGGGAAGATTATTAGTGTGAAAGGTCCAATATAGTGTGAATGGTCCAATATAGTGTGAATGGTCCAGGTAGTGTGAAAGGTCCAGTGGATTCAATGGCAGCTAGATGCCTAGGGAAGAGAAGAGAGTTATTGAGGAGGCTAGAGAAATTGAAGGGCTGGGCGCTAGGGGATAGAGGGCTGGGCGCCAGCCCCCTCTATTTATATCCATGTAACCAGCTCTGATGAATCAAGAAAGAAGAATGAAGTTAGCTCTAGTCTCATCCCCTGCTACCTCTGAGTCTCATCCCTCAATCTCTCAAGCTCTTGGCAAAGCATAAGGCCTAGTTATCCCCCTATGAACTAAGGTTCATAACAGGATGCCAAATCTTCATGAACCAAAGAGACTCTGCTTGGCATGCAACAGGGCACTGATAAGTTTTTTTTTTTTTTCCTTTTTGACAAAAGGGCACTGATAAGTTGTTCCATCTCCATAAGGCAACACGTCATGCAAACTGACAAACATGACCATAAGAGAAGACACGACTAACTCATTCAGATTAACAATCATGGAGCTCAATCAGTCAATCTGTTTAGTGCCTCTTGTACCTGTTTCCTGAAACTGTGCAGTTTGACTGAAGAAGTAGGGATGCTTTGCAGAGGGTACCTTGGATAGGGATATAAATCGACTCACAACTTGATCACTGTCATCCTCTCCATAGTGGGGCTTAAACAATTGTTTGATTGCTCTCCACATTTGCCACGTGGTTCTCCATAGTGGGGCTGGTACCTGAAGGCGTCGAGTGCGTAATAGCCTCGGTGCATGGCGTCTCTCAGCATGCCCACCTGCTGGATCATGGCTTGATTTGTGATGTGCCGCCCCATGGCCTCCTCGTCGATGGGCTGTGCCTGGAGAAGAGTCCTCTGTAGGCTTTCCTGCATGGCCAATGCCGACGGCACCGACACCTTGTCAATGATGAAATTTATGGATCTAGTCATCAATTTAGCAAGGGCTGCAGAAAGGAAACTTTCCATTTGGGAAATCTCTCTCTCGCTCCTCAGAAGGACAGCGCTGTAGGATGGGTAAGAAAGCACACTATAGGATTCGATGTTGCTGAAACTGTGTACACTAATACACTATGCTTCTAAAGAAAACTCCATTGAGAGCAAGTCCTTTTAAGAATAATTCAGAAATTCAGGTCAAGAATAACTAAATTGATTCAGTCAATAGTCTATTCACATGTATGACCTTTTGGGCTGGTGTCGACTTCACCTGATTTTTCTGATTTAACTTCCTCTTTCTTTGTTTACACTTACTACCGGTTGGCTAGTTGGCTTACAGCCCTTGACCCATGCATCCAGACTCTTGACTAGTGAACCGCTGAGCCATCATCATCCGTGACCTATGTAATTTCTCTGTAGAGCATCTGTGATATGAAGGTCACAAAAACAACGCTATCACCTACCTATGTAATTTTTCTGTAGAGCACCCACGAAATGAAGGTCACAAAAATCAACCCATAAATCACTATCCATGACCTACGTAATTTAAATCAGATTGTCAGATTAGCAAGTTATGTATGAATGTTTTGTGTACCAGCAACTCCAAAGAAAGTACCACAGCTTTGGACTAAATAAAGATGGGTGATTTGGCACTTCCTTTAGCCCAAAAGCTTTTGGATCATTGAGACAGAATAGACTCAAGAATCAAGATAAGATAGCATTCTTTTGTGGGGCAGTGATATCACCTTTATTTCTCGCGTGTCCAAATCGCATTCCAGGACTGTTGTGCCATTTGAGACAGCTGTCGTTGGGTGCTCGGTGCCGAGCAGATGCGGCCATGCGGGCGCGCTCCACGGTGCTTCACGAGAAATAGGTGGGCACGAAGCCGGCGCCCGGGCCGTCGGTGGCGAGGAAACCCAGCATCGGTGGTGAGCGACACTCCGCTGTGGCGGTCGCGGTAGCGGTGGCGGCAGGAACCACAGCCCCGTCACGAGGCGGCGCCAGCACTTGCAGACGAGCGGGATGGCTGGGAGGGAAGCGCAGCATGACTTCCTCCTCCATCACCATTATCGCGCTCACCGGCGGCGGATCTGCTTCCACGGCGGTTGGCCGGCGGCGCAGCAGGGTAGGAAAGCTTGAAAGGATACTCCTACAGCTCTGGGCCGTGTTCTGCTTTCTGCCAGGTGGGGCCATGGGATCAGAGAGAGAGAGATCTTTGACTTGGTCTTGGGACGATTGCTGACCGTGCAAATAGAATCCAACGGTTCAGATGGGCTACACGGCCTGCTCCCAAAAATACATCGGGCCAACGAACAGCATCCTTGAGCCATGTTCCATCCATTCAGACAGGAAATCAGAGTGCCCGAGCCACACAAGTGACTGACGAATCATTCAGGAAAGTGAGTCACACAAGCAAAAGACTGAAGGACCTTTGCATTCAGTTCTGTCATAAGCAGAGCTTCACCAACAGGCTCTAGGTACAGAGATGTCAGCTAATGGCGTGGAGGAAGTCGTCAGAATGCATAGCTCGATGCATCATCCCAGCAATAAGCTAGCAAATTTCTGGTTATTTTTGTATCCAAACAATTATAAAACCACTAGATGTTGAGCCAGCATAAATTTATCTCTGGATGACATTCAGCATATGGAATTGTAATGCTTTCATTTAGTAACACTCTTTTTTTGGAGGGCCCAGATGAGTTTTGTAGTGAGATCTAGACACACATCTAGCCATCTAGGGAATGTGAATATGCTATCAACATGGCAAATGGGACATTAAAATGATTACATCGGTATAGGTGAAATTATTGAAAAAACCTATTCAGAAGTGGATCTCTGTGAAGACTGCACGGAGTGGAGATGTTCTATACTGGTAAGCACTCGTCCTTTTCTAAGAGCTGTAGAACTCATGTTTGATATTTAAATGTTAGTAGTATACATGTTCACATAATCTGCAATAAACAGAAACACTAATATTCACTTACGCCATTCTTGGCTTGTCCTAGTACCCTGCAATATTTATTTTTAGAGTCGATGCAACTTTGATCCAGGCAGAAATATGACAAGCTATGTGTAATATGCTCCATGGTCTGAAGGGTATACTAGATGCCACAATAAGTCAATCACATTGTTTGGGAACAGGTACAAACTGCAGACAATGCAAAGGTAAGTGTTGTCTGAGACATAGTGGATGTGCTTGCCTTAGGCGTTGGTATTATGACATTATATATACTGAGATCACTCTACAAAGCTTATGTGGTCAATTCATCACCATTCCTCTTCTTCAAGTGTTGTCTGAGATCCGGGTTTGTTGTGATATATAGCCGGATCTGAGGGCCTATTTGATACAAGAGCTAGTTGCTAGTTAGCTAAAAATTAGTTAGAATTAGCTATACTGCATCAAATTAATACAAAGGTTAATAGGTTGGCCAAATCGTCAACTATTACACTACTCGCGACACCTTGTACTACTTTATGTAAATGTAACGTAAATGATGATAATGACCACTGATTATTTTAGTTTGCAGCGGATACACGCGCGAGTTTTTCTATAGATCAGCAGTTGAAGATGCTTTATCTGTCGCGGACCATGAGTCAGGCGTTATATATTTTCTAAGGAGATCAGGTGCTAGTATTATATACTAAGTTTATCTCTGAAAGCTAAAGATTATAGTAGTACATTTACCTGGCGCTGTGTTGGCTAGTTGGCATGATCGTGAGGTCGAAGCATCTACAGCACACAGGCCTGCATAAATTAGAAAACACACGATCTGACCTGAAGGAAAGCAAAATTTCTACATATTCCTGTGACCACACATGGCTTATCACAAAATCACACTGTGCATCCAGCGGCGGAGATGCACTCTCTTGATCGAGGAAAGAATTATAAACTTTCTATATTAGAGAATCTACCTTTACCTGTCGCGGACCATGAGTATTTTCTATTGATCGAGGACACTGATGCCCATCACTTTTCCTTGGCGTTGCTTCCAAGCCAACTTCGTGCCTGTCGCCAAACAAAAAAACTGGGAGAAGGTGAATTGACAAGTGCCAAACCTATCGTAGTGTCAGACTCATTAAAAATTTGAGATGATTATTATTACTTGGACGCAGCACCCATCCAATAATTAATAAGTAGCCTAATTCTTAAAGATATGTAGATGATTGACCGTTTGTCTTGTATTATTGTAGAAACATTTTTTTTTAGAATTACTCAGTACAGTAGGTCGGTGCTATAGAATATTATATATGATTATTATGGTTCTATTTTTCTAGACCATTATGGTCTATTTTAGTGTTTATTAGAAACAGGGACTTAATAACTTTTTTCCGGTCCTGTAAAAAAAATAACTTTTCCGGTCTTTTGCCGGCACGGCCCTGAGAACCACTACTGAAGACAGGGTCTTGCCACACTTGGCACTTATTCTTATTTTGTTAGAAAATATACTCTTTCTTATTTTGTTAGAAAATATATGCCACTTTTTAGCATGGAGTGAGTAGACTCCTGGACTCTTGGAACGCTCGGGTCGCCCCCCCCCCCCCGCAGGCGACTCAAGCGAACCCTAGCCGCCGCCCTAGAGCCGCGACCCCATCCCACATCCACCTCGCCGTCGCGAGGGGCCGCCGCCGGAAACGTCTGCGGGCCTTGAGGAAGGCGGCGGCGGGGTTCTCCCCCCGAGGCTCGGATCTCACGCGGGCGGTGACGCTCAGCGAGGCGGCCGCGGCCGTGCGGTGCACTGGGCGTGGTGCGATGGCTCGGGCGGCAAATACAAGATGGGCGAGTGGCGGCATCTTCATGCGGCGGCGGGATGGTAGGCTTCGGCGACTCCGACAGGGGCCCCCCCCGGCCGAGCGGCGGCGGCGCCCTTTGGGCTAGCCGGCGGCCTGCGCCGGTGCCCGCCCTCCTGCGATCTCTCGGTGGCGGCGCGAGGACGCCGCTTGGGCCGCGGGCCAGGGGCGACGCCGAAGGTGCCCCGGGATGGCGGCGAGGTGCCGAGGAACTCCTGCGGGGTCCATCCTTTGTGGTCGTGGAAGGTGTGGGCGGAGGAGCACGGTGGAGGAGTCCCGGCGAACTGACGTTTGAGGATGGATCTGAGGCGTCGAGGCATGGGTGGCTGCGCGGGCGGCGGCCGTCCAGCGCCGCTCCCGACGATGGTCGTATCTGGGCTTCATGCAACAGATCTGGTTCCCTTGCCAATTCTAGGGCCCCGTGTTGGCGGCGACGCGTGGATGATGGTGGTGCACTTCCCAAGATCTCCATTGTTATGGATCAGGCGGCGAATTTTCCTCGATGGTTTTAGGCTTAACAACATGGATTTTGGTGGGATAGTTGCGGTGTGCAGACGACGGTGACGCCTGCGGGTGCCACTTCTTCGTTGGAGGCGTCGTCACTTCTCTCCAGCTCAAGGCGCCATGGAGATCTTTCGGGATGAAAATCCAGTACCGGTATTCTGGTCGGGCGACAATGGCATCTTCGCATGTCATATTCTTATTGGAGACATCGCTTTAGGAAGATCCTTCCTTGGTTTAGAGTTGGTGCCAGCTCAGTTATTCCCCTAGATTCTTGTGTTGTTGCCATTCATTTAGCGGTGTATTCTCGTCTTGTCGACAGAATGCTGTAGATGATTATTTTCTTTGTTTTGTGGCCAATGGCCTCTTCTTTGTAATAAGTTGGCCTGATTCTACCTATTGGTAGATGAAGCCGGGTATAAAACACTACATCTTTGTAATATAAGAGATTTGTTCATTGTTTGGTCTAAAAGGGGGAACAAAAAGTACAATACATTGTTATTAACAGCAGCATCTGCACTTATATGGGCAATTTGGTTAACAAGGAATAAAGTAGTTTTTGATAAATGCAAACAAATTCTCTTTTGCGGTACTATTCCGAGGAACCCATTGGTGCGGCGATTGGGCAAGCTTGCTGTGAATGAAGATCTTCGGGATCAATTAATATCCGCAAAGACGTCACCTAGAAGTGTCAGCTTTAGAGTTCTTCGGCTCACGTGGCTGGCTATCACAGAGACATGTTGGATATGTTTAGTCAAAAACTTTTATTTCCTTGTTTATTACGCCTTGAGGGCGGCTGGAAGTTGTTTCTAGCAAAACTGATTTTTGTTTCAAACTCTGTAATAATTGGTCTGATTCTATCTACGGATAGATGAAGCCGGATTCATATCCTTTATCTAAAAAAATCTAAAAAAAACTCCTGGACTCCTTGAAGCCGAAAATAAATTCATATATGCGGGATGCAGATGAGCTCCATCTACATGCAGCACCTCTATCACTCGATGCAAACTGATGCATGCTCGGTTAATCCCGGTGTGTCACGCTCACGCATCACTACTTCACAAGTATGAGAGGATTCTAGCTACATCCCGCTCGGACGGCAGTGATGATGCCGGCGAGTCGCACCAAACTTCGTTGGAAGGAATCTCTCCAGGACAGGCACTGTGGTTTACACAGGAGGCACTGCACGTGGACGTGCGTGGAGACCAGCGATCACCACGCATTCGAGTAGGATCAACACATCAGTCGCCGTTTGGTGTCGCGTGCGTGCATGCACGCCAATTGCCAGCCACCTATGTTGTCACGGCACACGGCGCCGCGTGAGCTAGCCAATCCGCCAAGCGCGCGCGTCACCATCTTCAGGCGATAGATCTCCTTCCGTGCTAGCGACAAAGCCGGCCGGCCGGCTATCCAGAGACTCCCTCGCCTAGTCGCCTTGCTCATCGCTCCGTCACAACGCGACGACAGTCTCAGTCATCCCTCCCTCCCCTATAAAAAAGCTAAGCATACCCACCTGCTGCAATCCATCTTCGTCACACTCACCCACAGCCTCGATCTCATCCACAGCATCACTCACACCACAGTGCACACGCACTCACATAGCGATTCGATCGAGATCGACGCGCCGCCGGCCGGCAACGCGCCAACAATGGCGGCCGAGAAGACCAAGGCGGCGGACCTGGTGCTTCTGGACTTCTGGGTGAGTCCATTCGGGCAGCGCTGCCGCATCGCGCTGGCCGAGAAAGGATTCCCCTACGAGTACTCGGAGCAGGAGCTTCTCGGCACCAAGAGCGACCTGCTCCTGCGCTCCAACCCGGTGCACAAGAAGATCCCGGTGCTCCTCCACGACGGTCGTCCCATCTGCGAGTCCCTCATCATCCTCAACTACCTCGACGAGGCCTTCCCGGCGTACCCAACACTCCTCCCCTCCGGCGCCTACGCGCGCGCGCAGGCCCGCTTCTGGGCGGCCTACTCCGACAAGGTGTACGAGGTCGGCACGCGGCTGTGGAAGCTCAAGGGCGACCCCCAGGCGCAGGCGCGGGACGAGATCGTGCAGGTGGTCAGGAACCTGGACGGCGAGCTCGGGGACAAGAAGTTCTTCGGCGGCGAGGCGTTTGGGTTCGTGGACGTCGCGCTCGTGCCCTTCGTGCCGTGGCTACCCAGCTATGAGAGGTATGGGGAGTTCAGTGTTGAGGAGATCGCGCCTAGGCTGGCGGCGTGGGCGCGACGGTGTGCCCAGAGGGAGAGCGTCGCCAAGAGCCTTCACCCGCCGGAGAAGGTGGATGAGTTCATCAACCTGCTCAAGAAGACCTACGGCATCGAGTAGTAGCAGTAGATCAAGCGGTCTGCTAGCGAAGATGATATAAGGCAAAGAAGATGTTCTAGAGTTTCTTCTAAAGAGAACTCACAAAGAACACAGTTATAAGACAATAATAAAACCACGTTCCATGTTCACAGTTATAGGACCGTATAAAACCATGTTTCTTCGTTCTAGTAAGTTTATTGTACTAAGTCTGTATCTGAAAAGGGGAAGCCTTGTTCCTTCCTTGTAGCAAGTTTCATGTACTAATTCGCCTTTATAGGATTTCCTAGAGCAAAAATGTCTGAACCGGCCCCAAATATAAATCCTCATGCTCGATTTGTCGGAGAAGCTGCTGCAGATTGGTAAGGTGTTGAAAAGTTGTGTTGGAGATTTGCAGGTGAAGAAGCGGCTGATGAAGGTTCGACAATCGGCATCAACT
>JADLZK010001551.1:0-14001 GCA_015847255.1 Hyparrhenia diplandra | reverse complement strand
GCTAGGGTGAAAGATCTCTAGTTTGGTTTTGACAGTGATGACATCCTGGGACTAATCTCTCTACATGCTTCAGTGGTTGAGTAAGATGGAATTGGTCAAGTCATGCAAAGTAGTAGTGAACATAGTGGTCATGGAGGATGGATAGCGAGTGATCCAAAAGATGATCAAGTCTCAGCAGTGGGTGGTCGGAGGATCAAAATGGGCTCAAAGGCAAGCTATAACCATAAGAGATCTCTAGTACGATTTTACACTCGAGACACCATAGAGGGTGTGGTGATTTAAGATAAAATAACAGAGTACTATAAGAGGGAGAAAAATCATAATCGCTTTACTCACCTAGTGCCACCTATTTGAGTTTCAAAGTGCATATGCATTTGGGTTAGTGGCGTGGCGATTAGATAGAAAACTCCTTGGAAAATGCTATCAAATATGTTTTTGAGGTTTGACATATTTTTGGATATGATAGCATATTATTTGGACCAAGAATGATTGAATTTTTGGAAAAGATAGAGAAGAATATATATATACATGTACTTATGTTTATGTGTGCGCACACACATGCTCACGTACTGGCCTAACTAGCTAGCTTGCTAGCTTTTGGCTTCGTTTCTGTTCGGCCGATGGACTGGTTTGCTAATTGATAAATGGTCGATGTTGCTTGGCTTGCCGAGCAAACGCATGCCGAACCAAGCTTGCCGGGGCAAAGCTTGCTTGCCGGGCTGAAGCCTGCCTGCTTGCTGTTCGGCAAATTGGGCACAGTGGAAATAAATAAAAGGAAAGGGAAGAGGCACGTGCCGCGCTGCCTGCAATGCTGCTGGCCTCGCTTGCACTCAGCTGCTGTTTGGGCCACGCCTGCGCATGCTGGGCCTTGACAAATGTTGCTGGCCCAGCTGTGCAAGCGCAGGTCTCACCTGGTCCAGTTCTCTGCCGTAAAATTACACTAGCGCTGCCTGCGCCGACACCGAGCACGATACAGAAAGTGCCGCCGCCGCTGTCTGTTCGCTGAGAGGAGCGCACGGAAGCGGCTGCCGACCGTTGCCTATTTCTGCCCGTTGGTGGCTGAGCGGGAGGCTGCTGCTAGAGAGTATATATGTGAGCTGCTGCCCTCGCTTTCTCTCTCTTGGCGTTCGAGTTTTACCAGCACAGTGAAGCACGTTCTTTCCCATTCCAAAGCTAAACACAGAGAGAGCACAATCACACTCCTCACTTCAGATCATGTGAGTTTGGTAGAAATTAATCCAGAGTGAGGCTTGTGTCTAGAGAGAGTGATTTGAGCTCAAGAGGATGCTAGCACCTCTCCTCCACTTCGTTGAGGTGGATTTGAGTTCTTGAGAGGATTTGAGGGTAACCCTAGTGTGCATTGCATTTTTGGGATTCATTTTTGTGGCACTAGGTGGTTGTATTTGCAGTGTGGATTTCTTATTGCTCTTGGAGAGCACCACTCTAGAAACGGTTTGGAGATTGAGTGGAGGCGTTGGCAAGAGTTAGTGATTGTTCTTGGCCACCTCACGTGATTTGTGAGAGGATCATGCACTCCTCGTCGAGTGAAGACAAAGTGCAAGTAATACATTGCTGCGTGTCTTGGGTACCTCTCATTTGCTTTGGGTGCAAGTAGCCTAAAGGCACTTGGCTAGAGGTGAAAGGCTCCACCGCTGCAGTGAGAAAGGTCGGCCACGAGCGGAGGCGATAGGCAGCGGGTGCTCTAGTGAACTTTCAGTAAATCTTGTGTCTACTCCATTGTGCGAGTGTTGTCTCCCGGTGATTGGCTTCATTGTCTATATTGGGATATCATCTTCCGGGTGATTGGAGTTGACTAGCCTCTACACGTTGAGGTATTGTGGATACTGGGATCACCAGAACTCCTCTTTGAGTTGTTCGCGGGGTTCTATCCTGGCACAGCGGCCTGAGAGCCCAACTCGAGAGAGAGAGCAATGGAGAAGCTATAGCTACGGTGACTTACGGTAGCCAATTAGGATAGAACACTTCAGTCGAAAGTTACCTTGTTTTAGAGTTCGGTGTTCGGTTCTCTCACTGAGACAACTCATGCAGCTGTCAGGCCTAGGATAAAGTAGCGAGTTCATGCAGCTCACTTAGACTATAAAAGGCGGCCAAGGAACGCCTTGCCTAAATAGAGGGAGCACGAGCATAGGACACAAGCAGCACGACCAAGCGCAGCCAGACTCATAAGCCGGGTCCACGGCTAACCCCATCAATCAGCAGAGGCTCACAGCCCAGAGGCGGGCCCGTAAAGGTCTTTTACTCGATCCTTAATCGAGCAGAACACCGATATAAACACCAGCTCTCAATGTCGGTGCGCAACTTGAGCCGCCGGACTCGGGTTCATCGAGGCACAGGCTCATGCCAGGTTCACCCAGTGCTTGAGCGGCAGCTCGATCGTAAAACATCGGCCACGGTGAGTGCGCGGGTAGGAGGCTCTTGTCGAATTTGCGGCCACGAGAGTCAGGGCGGACCACGACATCATGAAGTACATTGGCGAGGGAGGACCAAATCATCTTCGGAACATGGAGCTACTGCGAGATCGGCGGCCAGCTGAGCAAGACTCGAGGCTGCACATCATCGAGAAGCAACAGAAGAAGCAGGAGACTGCGTCGAGAAGCTCCGACAATGCCCGGCCTCACCAGAAGCCACCTCGAAAGCGGAGAACAAAGCTCAGAAGCACCTTGCCGAGTCGCGCGGAAGGACCCAAACCCAGAAACCAACATGGGGAAGGTAGACAACCGCTCAAGTGCGGACTCGGAAACAGCTTGACGAAGAAGAACTCCCTACCCCCAGGGCCTCGAGATAAAGAGGCTACTCCAACTTCGGGAAGCTTTTTCGGAGCCAAGTCTATCTCGGTCCGGGAGAAAGAAGGTGAATTCGGATATAACCACGGACACGGTCAGTTCACGTCAGTTCCCTACGGAGGACTCACGCCCAACTCAGCGTTCGGCGTATTCAAGAGCGCCCAGGAACGACTACTGAAGAAAGGCGGAGATTCCTTTGGAGGCGCACAAAGAGGGCTCATCTTGATAAGAACTCCGGGAAGGAGTGCATCATCAACGGCCAGAACCCTCGGCCAGACAATCGTCGAATACTTGGCGGTGTCGGGAAAAGACCAACACCTTAACTTCTACCGGATGGAAGGAGTGGCGGCCCAAAGGCTACAGCTCCGCTAAACAAGTCTTTCCATGGGTGGCAACGGCCTCGCGCCCGGCTTAGCAGATCGAGATGCTCTGGAGCATCATATCCAGCGTGCGAAGGCACGTCCAATATCTCGGCGGGGCCAGAAAGAACCCTTGACTGACGAAAGAGAACACCAACGTCAAGAAGAGGTGAAGAAGAGGAACAAAGCATAAAGGGAGGGCGCAGAATCGCAAACATACGCCCACCTGCAAAGCCATGAAACGAAAATGTCAAGAAGCCAATCTACGAGTCACGAGGCGAAGTCAGAGAGAGAGACGACCCGGTAGTAACTTCGAGAAAACAAAGGGTTGATTGGCCGCTGAAAAGCCACTCTGAGACCTAAATGGCGAGAGGAAGCTCGTCAGGAGGCCTTGCGAGAAGGCTACACAGCGAAAGATCGAGAACATCATAGTCAAAGAGCTGAGCTTGACTCTCACGCACCAGAAGTCGAGTCCAAACGTCTTCGAGAGGCTGGGAAGACGGAAAGGCTCCAACAACTCCGAGCCAGCGCCCAGGAATGGTGGGCAGTACGGAGACCACGAAAGCCAGCTCGAGACCCAGCCCGGCCGAGAAGAAGTCATGCGAGTCAACATATCGAGCCTCTTGGATCTCATCCAAGAGGAGGAAGAACCTCGAGGAGGACTTGAAGAAAGAGCCGGCCAGAGGCTTCAACGACAGTTTCCTTCAGCACTCAAAATATGATGGGAAGCAGAGCCGAGACAATGGCTCGAGAGTCTACACTAATCCATTGAAATTTGGTGGAGGAGATGATGCCGCAGAAAGCCATCTTTCCCATGGCCCTAGAGGCTCTACCCGCTCCCAATGGTTCGACAAGATCAGAAGAGGGGCTCAATCGGATACTAGGGAGGACTTGCGGAAAGCTTTTCTGCGGCAACTTGGCGAGGAATCATCACCCATCCCTATTTCGACTCGGTGAGAAAGCCTCGATAAACCCAGAGGGAGAATCCTTGAGCGACGACGCACAGAAGATTTGAGGAGATGAGATCCCAAGTACATGATATCACCCAGAAAAGGAAGTGATGAGGCGTAGCCGGCGATGGAGATTTTCTCAAGATAGGCGGTTCTCGAGATTTCTACAAAGATAACCCAAGGACAAACGGCGGTTCAAAGCTTCTGTTGAAGATGATCGAGCCAAAGAAAAGGAGCCTTGAGAGATCGCTTTCAGAGAGAGAGAACTTTCCCGAGAAGGCCGAAGGAAGCGGAGCAACTCTCAACGACAAAAGAAGCGAGGACCCGAGACAACAGCATCGCGGTGGTGGAAAAAGTCAAAAGAAACCATACACCAAAGCGGAGGTTCCATGACAAGCAACAACAACGTAGGCGGCGGAGCCGGAGGCAATATCAAAGCTAGAAGGCCTACCTTGCATCTATCACACGGAGCTCACTCCTGCGGCTCGGGCGCACTACATTCGAGAGAGAGTGCAAGGGAGGGAAACAAGCGACTGCTCGAGAAGAGGAACAACCAAGAAAGCATGAGAGAAAGAAACCGGCGAAGAGCCAAGGCGGGAGGCATTTCGAGGAAAGCAACAAGATCTGCTGAGCGTCATATTCCGACTGCAGGATCAAAGAGCAAGACAAGATAAACTAGCACTCCAGATCAATCATGGCGGCGGAATCACTTAACACCCATGACTACCTCGAGGTGGTCTCAATGTCCGATTCGGTTCACGGGGGAGGATCGTGGACAAGAGTGGGGAAGCTTGGCAGAGCCTATACCCGCTGAGTGCAGAGCCTACAATAGTCTGGATGCTTAGTTGCCAAGGTATTGATCGATGAAGAGCTTGTAGACTTATCATATTCTCGAAACCTTGGACAAAGATGGGACCTAGCGCTCAGGAGTAGTCGCTCCTTCCGGCCTCCCTTACATGGGATAATTGCAGGACGGCCGACTCATACAAGTTGGACAAGTCACCTTGCCGAGTTACATTTGGGATCTCCATCCAACTACGCGAGAAGTGCATCAAGTTCGAAGTGGCGGACCTCGAGTCTCCATATCAACGCCATCATGGGAAGACTGCTAGTGCCAGAATTCGTGGCTAGTCCACACTTTGCGTATCTTCTACTAAAGAATCTGAGCACCCATTTGGGGTTCTTTTCCATCAAAGGAGATCTCAAAGAAAGCTTTTCGAGGTGTGTGGGCGTACAAAGCGGTCGAGATTGCAAACAGGCAGAGCTCTTAGAGAAGAGAACTTCGACGGATGGCCGAGAGAGAAAACAAATCCGAGGAAGAACTTCGAGATACCCGGCCAAAGAAAGCCGAAGCAAATTCTAATTCCACGAGGAGAAAATTTGGCGTCAAGCACGGTGACCTCTGAATGACGAGCATCCAAGGCTGGCGATCACGGTAGCCCTATCTCCAAAATAGGAACTTCATGACTGACCTAGACTTCCTAAGGCAACATAAAGAAATATTCGCTGAGGCCAGAAGCGGACATGCCGGTGTCCCAGGGAGGCCCATGTGCGCAGCCATCCCAGAATGCAAACATGTCATGGGGATCCAAACCCATCAGAAGCAAAAGACTAAGGAGTTCTCACGAGAAAGAGAAGCCATCAGAAGTGGTCATGCGAAACTACTCGCTCGGCGGGGGTTCATCGGAGAGAGTCCTACATCACGGCGGCTGAGCCAACCCGGTTACAGTACAGATGAAGAAAGAACATTTCGAATTACGAGCCGAGAGATGATAGTGTGGACTACAGACACGAGCAACAGCACTTAGAGACCCCTTTGGGCTACCAAGGATTGATCAAATAGTGGACTCCACGCAGCCGATCAAGCTCTACCTCTCCATTCTGGATTGCTACTCGGGACACCGCGAGATTGCTTGAAGAAAGAAGATCGAGAGCAAGGCCTCTTTTACTCCACCCCCTTCGGTGCCCTCTTGCTGCAAAATAATGTTCTTCGGATTCCAGCAGCGTAGACAACGCGTGTCAAGCGATCTGAGACTTGTTTGGGAGAGCGAGATTGGCAAAAATGCTAGAAAGCATCGTGAAAGCTGACGATTAGTGGTGAAGACAAGAGAACCCGAGAAACTACGATTCGAGATGCGGAAGAGACTTTCAAGAACCTCCAACAAATGGAAATGGAAGCTCAACCCAACCAAATGCGTCTTGAGTACCATCGGGGCCGCTCTTGGGTTTCTTGAGTCGGCAATAGAGGCATTGACGCCGGCACGCAACAAATCAAGGCAATCACTAAGATGACACAACCTAGAAGGCGTCGAGGACTTCCAGAAACTCGGTGCACGCGGCCTCAGCAGATTCATATCAAACTTGAAGAGAAAGGGCTACCCTTCTTCAAACTCATCAAGACCAAAAGGAGAATTCAAATGGACGGATGATCGCGGACAAAGGAAGCGTTTGAAGAGCTCAAACAATACCTTACAACGACTACTGAGTCTAACACCTCCAAAGGATCCAGAGAAGAACTCACGCTATACATAAGCGGCTGACAAATCTGATTAGATGCGATCTCAGCGATCATCGTGGAGAGAAAGGCAGCGATCAACTCGGCAAAAGCCGTGAGGCGAGTTTACTATGTGGCGAGGTTCTACTCCAGGAGTCCCAAGCTTCGATACCCTCACGTTACAAAAACTACTCTACTCCATTCACGATCACATCAAGGAGGCTTCGACACTACTTCGAAACTGACCACGCAGACTACGATGGTGGCCGGCGCACCATTAGAGCGATATCACGAGGCAGACACTCGAGCCGTAGAATATCAAAGTGGGTAGGTAGAACTCGGAGCATTGAATCTAGAGTTCACAAGAAGAACAATCAAATCGGAGGCACTTCGAGATTTCATCAGCGGAGATAGACGACCTCCAACAACCCATATCAGGCGACATCAAGAAGCCTTGGAATATGTGCTTCGATGGATCGATTGAAGCTAGGGGAGCGCGAGCAGGGATTTTATTCATATCTCGAGGAAGGAGAAGGAAGGCAACTCAGATGCGTCTTTGCCAAATCATGCTTGGCAAAGCCCACAAACAACGAGGCGGAATATGGAAAGACACTCATCCATGGCCTCAAGATAGCTTAAGAACACTCACGGGAATCAGAGACTACAAGTATATATGGCGACTCCACTTTGTTGTCATCAATCGAAGTCAACAAAAGATTGGGGCTGCACAAGGGACAAACTTATGGACCTACTATTGCTTGGCGAGAAGCACGTAGGCGGAAAAGAACTTCCAAGGCCTAGAAATCACACTTGCGTGCTCGGGGGATGCGAGCATTGGCGGCCAGGGCGAGTGCTAGCCAAACTCGGGATCGGCCAGGCACAAGTCCACTGAGGTAGTAGGTCGAGAAGAACTCATGAAACCAGCATCAAGGAGAACCTAGAGAGGCGACAACATGGAGCAATCGGCCCTAAGCAGTAATGATAATCTCTCCGTCAGGGTAGAGCAACTCCACTGGATCGAAGACATCATTAACTTCATCAAAGAACAAGACACTTCCAGGTAGTAACCCAAAAGTGGAAGCAACAAGGATCTTGAGAAGAAGCAAGAACTATGTGCTCCTCGGAGATAAGCTATACAAAACTGAGCGTCATCGAGGTACTACTCAAATGCATAAAGCTCTGACGAAGGAAAAGACATCCTACGAGAAATCCACTCACGGATCTTTGTGGAAACCAGTGACGTCGAGAGTCCCTCGTGGGAAAAGCAGCATTCGAGCCAGGATACTCTGGCCCACTTGACCCTCGAAAGATCTTGAGGAAGAACTCGATCGAGGAAGATGCAGAAAGGATGCGGAATGTTACGCGAGACAAGCACATGTGCCAATCCTCACAACAATCGCATACGACATCATGGCCTAGAGCTTTGCGCTGATCATCAAAGTCGGACCATAAAAGAGCCAAAGGAGGATCACGAGTAGCCTACGTCGCCATCGACAAAATTCACCAAATGGGTAGAATACAAAGCCATTAGTCACCTGTCAGCTCCACCAAAGGCGGTCGAGTTCATCCAAGAGATCATGCGTGGTCGGGATGCCCAGCCAAGGATCATCCGCTGACCTTGGATCACCATCCTGGCGGGAGTCGAAGAGTGGGCACAAGATTGTGGCATACTGGATGAGACTATGCCTCTGTGCGCACATCCTCGGGGCCAACGGACCAGAGTCCGGGAAAAGAACAACGGTCTCATCCTTGCGGGACTAAAAGCCAAAGAGTATATAGACTCAAAGACTACGAGGAGCAAAATGGATTGAAAGGAGCTTCCAAAAAGTCGATGCAGGGCCCTAAGAACTGTGCGGTCAGCGAGCAACGAGGCTACTCACCTTTCTTCACTAGCAGTATGAGAAAATGGTTCTCTGCGGCCCGGACCTCATATGGAAGCTCTCTCAAGGATCGAGCAATTTGAAGAAGAAGGAGAAACAGAGCAAAGAAGACTGAAAATCGGCATGCGAGAAGAAGTCGAGATCAAATGCAATCTCGAGCGTAAGATATGCGCAAGGACTAAGAAGGCATTACGACAAGAGCACACGTCGAGAAACCTCAGCGAGAGATCAAGTACTCAGAGAGAAATCAAAGACAGAAGGCAAGCACAAATACCGGCCATGGGAAGGGACCATACATCGTCAAAAGAGTCAACTTTGGGACCTATGAACCGATGACCATGCAGGAGAAGAAATCAGAAACTCCCGCGCACATAAGCCCACTGTGAAGGTTCTATCCATGATCGAGGTATCAAGGCAACAGAGAAGTAGCAGAACGCGAAAAACAACTCTCTGACACTTCAAGAAGAAGATCAAGCGGTGAAGAACTTCTGGACCAATCAACAAGGTCACCAAATACACGGCTACCAAGCGGCTTCTCGGACCAAAACTTCAAGTCGCAAGAGTAAAAGGCGCATACCTCCCAAAGGGGAGATGAACAAATAGCCAGAATTGGCGCTTCACAGAAAGAAGTCGACCAAAAGAAGGCAACCCCGACCACCAAAACGGAGGTCAAATTCCAAAGTGGAACCACGCGAAGTCCTAGCTTCGGAATAAGCGCCCACACCTTAAATCCCAGCGGAAGATCGTGAACTTGACTCTTGAAAAAAGGGGCGCGTTGGGATCGGCCCGCGAGGGTCGCAGAGGCCATCAAGGGTCCAGAAAGCGCCACTATGTCCAATGACGGCGGATGGCCTTCGAATCGGGCGAACGGTGTAGTGTTATAAAATAGAAACCCATCGTCTCACACAAGTCTTCTCGTAAAGCGAGCAGCCCAAACCCGTGGCAAGGTGGATTGTAGTGTTATGAAATAGAAAACCAACCATCTTGACCTTCAGTCTGCAGTGCACTAAATGGGCCCGGACTGAGAACCTTCAAGGGACGTCATGTGATAGTCCATTGATGACATGGGAGAGCCCCCCAGGAAAAAGAGGCAACCTGAGTTGAACAACTCTTTCGTGAGCACGACTCCATCAAAATACACTAGCATGTCAAGAAAGGATAAACGCTAAGGGCCTAAAAGAAACCTAACGAGAAAACCCTCCGAACATCAACAAACAAGTCTGAGAAGAAGACGCAAGTCACACGCCGTGAGGAAAACAACTCCCCGCAAAATGGGGACACCCCAACCACCATCAACAAGTCCTCGTAAAGGACGAGCTGAATCTTCGAGAAGAACAACCCTGAAGATCAAGGCAAGACTCAAACCACCATCAGCAAGTCTACAGAAAGGACAAAGTAAATCTTCAGAAGAACAACCCTGAAGATCAGGAGCAAGACTCAATCACCTTCAACAAGTTCTGTAAAGGGAAAATTTGAATCTTTAGGAAGAACAACTCAAGACCAGAGCAAAGACTCAATCACCTTTAGCAAGTCTACAGAAAGGGCGAGCTGAATCTTCAGAAGAACAACCACGAAGACCGGGAGCAAGACTCAATCACCTTCCGAAGACCAGGAGCAAGACAATCACCTTGACAAGTCTAAAGTACAAACGTCAATCTTGAGTAAAGAATAACCACTAAGACCGAGCAAGACTCAATCACCTTCGGCAAGTCTCAGAAAGGGACAAGTTGAAATCTTGAGAAGAAAAGAACCCTGAAGACCAGAGAGACAAGATCCACCACGCCAGCCGGTCCTGCAGAAAAGATGAGCTGACACTCCAAAAAAGAATCCTGAACTCAAGAGCAATCCTCCACTCATCAAGGACAAGTCTCAGAGGAAGACACAAGTCAACCGTCGGAGAAACAACCACGCGCCCGGGGGAAGGAGCACCTCTACAACTATCTCCCAGGCCAAGTCCACAGAAAGGGAGGGCTGATACTTCAAGGAAAAACAACTTTGAAATTCGGAGAAGAACTTAATTACCTTGGACATCTACAACAAGACAAGCCGACAAGTCAGAGAACAGCGACAAACTCGAAGCCAAGACTTCAACCTTTTTCAGACCAAGTCTACAGGAAAGCAAAGCTAAATCATCAGCAGAACAATACTAATGTCACGAGACATTACTCCAAACTACTGACGCCGAACCTACAGGGAAGGATATAAGAGCCTGAAGCCTAAGGAACTCTAAAGAAGACCTCTCAACAAGTCATCAGGCTGGAGAAGAATTTCGAGAAGACCCACGGCAAGAACAAAGAGGACAAAGCTGCAACAAGTCTGCAAAATGAAGGCAGATCAGAGTCATACAAAAAGTACAAGCACAAAAAATGGATAAAGGGACAAGACATCTTTATTCAACATCTCAAAGATTACAAGTTACATGGGAAACAACTCCTACAAGATACAAAGAAGACTCAGATGCACGGGAGCCCAACAAGAACTCCCCGTGCAAGATACAAAGAAGGCCAGAAGCCCAACAACTTGAAGAGGTACTTCCAAGAAGGTGCCGGGAGTCCGCGTCCAAGAGCGACGAAGATAGAGCGCCGACTGTTTCAAACTCCACTAAGCCGACTAACGAAGAAGAAGATCCCTCCATATCTCAACTAAGAAGTCAAGACCACACGGGGCCCAAGCACCAAAGAGCGCTAAAAGGTCACGGAGGAATCGAAGACGCGACAAAATACAGCTTAGAAGAACCCGTAATACCACAGGAAACTAACGGACCATAGAGTTCCAAAGTGCTTGACCTAGGGAAAAATAACCTCATCGCACAACACCCGAAGGAGCGTGCGCACGGATACGGACACGGCAGTTCAGACTCAAGAATCCGAGAAAAAGATAACCCCTGAACTAGACAAACAGTGCTATCTCTCTCCAAGAACTCGAGTCGATGACATCGTGAGGATCGTACTAGCCGACCAAGAAAGCACCTTAGCCTTCCTCAAAGCTATGAACAACTGAGCGCAGTTTGCCCCAGACTCATCATCAGAGGCCAACAGCGGGATAGGACGATCATGGGCGGAAACTCGATCAGAAGATCGTTGCTCCAATCGCAGCATCCCTTTCCCACCACTAGCCACGTCAAGAGTGGAGCCGCCGGAGTAGTCCCTTCTACTCAGTATCTGGAGACATCCCTTCACTCGTAGAAGAACTCAGAAGGCTAAAGAAATGCCCGGGGTGATCTAACTCACTCAATGGCACCGCCATGGATCGGGTCAAGAAGCTTTTCTATACAAGAGAAGAGACACCAGAGAAAGAAGAAGGCAGAAGAAGAAAGACACCGGGTTCATCACCGGGCAAACGGGTCATATTTATAGGCGGAACCAGCATGCCAATGGACCAAGTCCACGTAAGATGAGGCAACCAAGAAAAAGAGCGTCACCAAATCACGCAGGGGAATTTATGGCAAAGCGCCATGCACTGACATTTAAAATCGAGCGGAAAGCGCGTTTGACTCCGTGACCACACGAAAAGAGAAACGATCAAAAACTTCCGGAAAATGAAGAACCTTAAAGAGCCTCTATCTACAAAGAACTCTTAGATGTCTGGGGTGGGGGCAGGATACCGCACGGATGCCAAAAGAGCTCCCAAGAAGAGAAGAACTCAAGACGGAGGAGAAGAGCCTCGAAGACCTTCCTACTTCTTGTACCAAAAAAGCAAGAAGCTCGGGGCTGGTTGACCCCGCTAAACTTTTTTGCAAAATGCACACCCGCGAAGATGACAAGAACCGGCTGGCCAAGACCACATCCGAGAAGAGTAGACGACTCTCATGACTCAAACCCAAGATGCTCGGGGCTGTGGGAACAAGGCTCTCCTTTTGAAGAAAGAAGAGCTTCGACGGCGTAGAAGAACTTGAAGACGGAGAGAAGAACTCAAAGACCTTCCAGCAGCTCTTTGCAGCCAAAAGCAAGAAGCTTCTAAGTTGGACTTACTCGTGCACTTTTTTTTCAAATTGCACTCCGTAAGAGGATCTTGAAGACCATATCAAGGCCTCACCCGAGAAGAGCAAGACAACCCTCACAAATGACCGAGATGCTCGGGGCTTGTGGATACAGATCACCAAAGAACTCTCATCGGGAGTTGTTCGCATGGTTCTATCCTAGCCCCGCGGCCACAAAACAACTCCCAAAGACAATGGAAGCATAGCTACGGGTGACTTCGTTGTAATTAGATAGAACACTAGTCGACACCTTGTTTAGAGTTCTGTTCGGTTCCTCTACTGACAACCCCTCTGTGTATCCGACCAGGATCGTAGCGAGTTCCTTGGCTCCTTAGACCATAAAAGGCGGCCAGAACACCTCGTAGAGGGGGAGCACGAACGAGGCAGGGACACAAGCTTTGCCACGACTGCCGCCAGAGCTCGCCATTCCTGGCCAACCCATCAATCAAAAACAGCTCACGCCGACCGACGTAAAGGTCTTTACTCGATCCTGATCAAGGCCCGAACCGCATAAAAAACCCCGCTTCAATGTCACCGCAAGAACAAAACCGGCCGGCTCCGGCGTTCATCGAGGTTCGAACAACCGCCCCTGGCTCACCCCGTGGCGCTCTCGGTCGTAAAATCACAGGTATATCATTCTATTCCTCTCTTGCAATACTTTATATATATCTTTGTGCTTGAGTAGTTTGTATAGACTTGCTAGTTAAGCTTAGACTTATTTAGTGTAATCTAGCTCTTCACCTAGTTGGTAAAGTAGTGACTTAGCCTTTTGTGTGAATTAGAGACTCTAGCAACTAGAATTGTTTATAGGTGGCTTGTCGACAAGTAGAGCTAGAGCAAACGATTTACGCCTTTGTTATTTACTAACTAGTTGCTCTAAAGTGAATTTAGAATTTTTATTAGGCTATTCACCCCCTCTAGCCATTTAGACCTTTCAAGTGGTATCGGAGCCGTGGTCACCGTTTGGATTGCAGACCTCCTCGGTGCAAGATATGGCTAATATTGTGTTCAACCATGTTGGGGGAAGCCTCCCAACTTGATGGTGAAAGTTCTTTTGATCATTGAAGAGGAAGATGACTATGTACCTCGGTTCTATACATGAGAGAGTAGAGGTGACGGAGAATGATTATGTCATCCCTGACCTTCCAAGCTCACCGATGAGGAGGATAGCAACCTGACTTGCACTGATGGCACCTCAACGCCATATATAATGCCATCGATGCAAAGATATATGACGGCATCAAGGACTTGATCGTGCTAGAAGACAAGATTGAGGAAACATATGAGGGCACGAAGGTTGTCAAGAGTGCCAAGCTATATGGACTCAAGAGTGAGTTTGAGACTTTCAAGATGAAGGATGGTGAAACAATTCAGATGTTCATCGTTACAAGTAATTGTGAATGATCTCAAGACATTGGGCTACAAGACACAAGACCAAGACTTTGTCACAAGTCTTTGATTATCTACCTTCAAGATTCAAGATGTTGATTCTCATGCTACAAAGAGATGGCTGATACAAAGAAGCCAAATGATTT
>JADLZK010001550.1:0-52977 GCA_015847255.1 Hyparrhenia diplandra | reverse complement strand
ATGTATTATAATTTGCTCATGTGGCACTGATGTGGCAAGATATTTATGGAAGAGAGAGGAGAAAAAAATCAAAACTTTAAGTGTTATTTAGACTCGCTTTATGATATTCGAGGTAATAATGACCTAAGACTCTACTATAGAGTCTAGGTTGGGAGTGCCTTTGCTGTAGAACCTGTCCATCGAGTTCAATTCCCCAACTTCACAAATGTGCTCACATTTTGAAGGATTTATTTAAGGATTTAATGGCACTACACTTTGAGTAATGATATCGATCGTGAATCTGCATGATTATAAAGATAGGATTTGGGGAGTGTACGTCCGTGTGTTCTGACATCAACGTGTTACACTATGTAATTTTAAAAAAATATCTTTTACTTCGATGCTTCTCGAGTCAAATGTCTGAGGTGGTGCTACATAAAGATAGGAAGATAGGATTTGGGTGTGTGCACTCATAATGGTGAGTGTGCTTATATGTTTCGAGCATTTGCGTGTTGCGCAATGTAATTGTCAAAAAAAAAAAAAAAAAAACTTTTCTTCAATTGTGTACTTTTGGAGTCATATGTCCAGAGACGGATGTAGCATCGGGGCGGAGGGCTCCAGCCCCTCCTACGGGCTGAAACCCCATGGAGCCCGGCTAAACCCTTCCTACAAATTTTAGAGAGAAGAAGAGGATAAGGAGAGGCTAGAGGAGAAAGAAGGGGAGAAGAGCCCCTCCTAAGGTTCAATCTTTGTTAGCACCAGGGAACTAACAAGTTGTATTTCCGACGAGCCACCGAATATCGCTGGCGGCAAAGTAGCAGGGATTCTACTTCTATTACAAGAAAGGAAACTAGGAAAAGTAATCAAGAGTACAAATGATAGTTGCCCTCTCGCCACGACTCTTTCCTACTAATACTCAGCCACGGGTCATTCTCTCTGGGCCGACATTGCTTTGGACCACTCGGGCCTTGAAGTCAACATTCTTGGGCCGGTTCCTCTTGGGCCCCGGCTGGACGACAGTCCTCCGAAGGTCAAGCCGACAATCCTCCCCCTTAGAACTAGCATGCCCATGCCGGAGCCGATGGGAACCACCGCTGATAGCTTCAGCGTCCCTCCCATGTCTCCGTGTCCGCCGAGCCTTGACCACTTGATCAGCAATTGTTGCACAGCTTGGGAACCCTCAATGGTGAAGACGAAGTCTTCAAGACTTGTTCGAACCTGAAGCATGTCGTCCGATCCGGGCAGAGCACCCGAAACGTAGCAAAGGCTAGGTAGGCTTGAGTAGAGATACATGGAATAACGGATGGATGCCGGAAGAAGGTGGAAGCCGAACTTGTAGGCGACCGCCCAATCTTGAAATGGTCCGTATGGACCGAAATACTTAAAAGCTGAGCATGTTGTTGATCTAGGAGCCAATGATGCTTGGACATATGGTCAGAGACGAAGAAAGACCCAATCGCCCACATTGAATGAGCGCTCGTGAGCGCTTTTGTCACCCATAGTCTTCATCCTCTCGTTGTGCTCGGAGTAGATGCTTGCGGACCGACTCAAGCATAGTCCCGTGGTTCTTCCAAAGACCGAATTAACATCCGACTAGTGAAACAAAGATCAACCGAAAGGCCAAAGTGCCTAGGTGCACGAATCGTGAGAGAACTTCAAACGGAGAGGTGCCCAAAGCTGAATTCTAACTTGTGTTGTACCAAAACACCGCCAAAGGGACAGCCACTTGTACCATTGTCGGGGTAGGAATGTACGAAACATCGCAGAAATGTCTCGAGACACCGTTAACCCGCTCAGTTTGCTTCGTCGGTCTCCCGGGTGATACGCTGTAATCGAGAGCCAAAGTAACACCCGAGAGACGAAAACATCTCTTGCCGTAAGTCACCGTGAAGATGGGATCACGATCTGAAATGATGAGCTTGGGCATGCCATGCAATTTGAAGGCATTATCAAAGAAGACTTGGGCCACTTTGATTGTTGTGAAAGGATGGCCGAGCGGAAGGAAATCTGCATACTTGCTAAGCTTATCCACGATGACCATGATGCAATTGGCCGCCCCGGTTGGAAGGCCGCTGATGAAGTCCATCGTTAAGACCTGCCATGTTTCCTCCGTACCGAAGTGGAGCCGTAAAACCCGATACCGAGACCGATCCGACTTAGCTTGAATGCAAACAAAGGCAGCTTGGCAACATGCTTCTTTACCGCTGACTTAAGGGCGCCAATAGAATAGAACAACTTCTTAACCTTGCCGTGAGTGACCGGAAAACCGTGAGTGGCCACCAAGGGCACTATCATGCAAGGTCGTAATGATGCGGTGCTGTAGTGTTGGCGTTATTGCCAATTACCACTGACCGTTGTAGCGGAGGACACCGTAAGATAGTGTAAATGGTGGTCGAGATTGAGGACCGATACCAATTCTTGCAGTAGTTTGGTCATTTATGGATCCGCCGATACCCCCGCCTCGACTTCGCATGCCCAGGGATGGGATAGCCGCGAGATCGCTTTGAGCTGTAATGGTGGATCGTGATGCTTGGATAGGGAGTCGGTTATGCGGCATTTGAGATGCCATGCTTGTATACAATGCGGTACTCGCAGTCCGCATAACTTGTGGTTCATCTTGAGTTGCCAAGGGGTGTTGAGGCACCGATCATGTAAGTGAGTCAACGCCCGATGATCGCAAAAGATAGTGAATTCACCATGGTGCAAATAAGATCGCCAAGTTTCACCGCAACAAGGATGGCATGGTACTCCTTTTCGAGGGTTGACAGAGCACCGTGGGGGGACCCAACGCACGGCTGACAAAACAAAGTGGGTGACCGCCTTGTAACAGGACTGCCCCGACCCCGAATCACTGGGCCGATCCGCAAATGAAAAAGGCTTCGTGAAATCAGGTATAGCCAGAACCGTGTCGACGAGGGCAGCTTTGAGGGCCTCAAAGGCAGAACCGTGGAACGGAAGTCCGTGAGAAAACGACCCCTTTCTTCAGAAGATCAGCGAGAGGACAAGCCAGGAGAGCGAAGTTTCTACCAACTTACGATAATATCCAGCGAGGCCGAGAAAACTCCGAAGCTCTTTGACATCAAGCGAATGGGCCAGGACTGAACTGCCTGAATCTTACCGATCTGTGGACACCCCAAAGCACCGACAACGTGCCTGAGATAAGAAATCGACTGCTACCGAACTGACATTTGCTGAATTTAACTCGCCATCGGTCAAACAGGGAGTAACTTCGACCACGGGCGCGGGTGAGAAAGATGAGACTCAAAGTCCGGACTGTAGATCAAAATGTCGCCGAAGAAGACGAGAGCAAACCGCCGTAACGCTGGATGGAAAGTACAATTCATCGCACCCTAAAATGTATTTGGTGCCCCAGTCAATCCGAAAGACATCACCGTGTACTCAAATTGACCCCAATGGGTTTGCAAGGCAGTCTTGCACTCCTCCCCTGGAGCCAGGCGGATCTGATTGCCCCTCCCCAACGGGTCCTTTGGAAGGCTGTTGCTGACAATCTTAGCTCCGTCACTGCATATGTCTGAGGTGCTACATAAAGATGCACGCTCAGATTTTGTTTCTATCGGAACCTTGTGTCTCAGAAACAAGAAATGTCTTGTAGCTAATATTTCTTGTTCTGCTGCCATGTGGGGGTTTTAAAGGCTGAGAAACTGCCTAGTTATTTCTTTAGCTCCTGGCTCGACTTCCAGTAGTATATAATAACTGTGTGCTGCACACCGTTGAGGAGTAAGCATTTTCTATCATCCATTCCATAATTTCGACGATAGCCATAGCAACACCGGTGGCTAGAGCAGGAGCAGCGCAGAAGGAAGATGGTGACCAGCGGCAGGAGCAGGGAGGAGCGGTGGAGCCTCGCCGGCGCCCACGGCGCCGTCACCGGCGGCAGCAAGGGGCATCGGGTGCACTCTGTGACCACCTCTGCAGGCTGACCTCGCAGTGTGATCTCCAATGTTCGTGTCCATTATTGCACATCCAGTAACATCCATGGATGTGTTGCTTCTGGGCAGGCACGCGATCGTGGAGGAGCTGGCTGGGTTCGGCGCTCGTGGTGCAATACCTGCTCACGGAACGCCGGGCGGAGTTGGAGGCATGCCGCCGGGGGGAGGAGAAGGGGCTGCAGGTCACCGCCTCGGGCTGCGACGCGGTCCGCGCGCCGCCGACCGCGAGGAGCTCATGGCCACCGCCGGGCCACATTCGGGCGGCAAGCTCGACGCGCTCGGAACAACGCTGACGGACGCTGTTCAAGCCGGGCGGCGGAGTCCAACGGCGAGGACTACGCCGCAGATCATGGCGGCCAACCTCGAAGTCGTGCTTCCACCTCAGCCAGCTCACGCGACCCCGCTCCTCCGGCACGCCACCGCCGCCGGGCGGAGGAAGCGCCGCGCCACGCCTCCTCCATCGCTGGCTTCATTGGGATGCCGGGCGCTGGCAGTCTACTCCATGACCATGGGCGCCATGAACCAGCTCACGCTGAGTCTCGCCACCGAGTGGGCCGGCGACGGCATCCGCGTCAACTGCGTCGCGCCGGGAGGCGTCAAGACCGAAATCAGCACGGATGTAGTAAGCTCCAGATGCATGATTCTCTCCATTCGTACCGATTAAGTTGTTGAAAGCTATGATTTCATAAATGGATTGACGATTATTGATTCAGTAATTTATAATGGCTGAGCAGATTGTAGTAGACCCAGAGTTTGTGAAGAATGAAAAGGCACGGCTGCCAATGGGGAGGATCGGCGAGCCGGAGGAGGTGGCGTCCATGGTGGCCTTCCTCTGCATGCCAACGACGTCCTACATGACCGGCCAGGTCATCTGCATCGACGGCGGACGCACCATATCTTAGCAAGCTTCCATGACACTAATAGTCGATCGATCTAGTATGGCTACCACCACCAGGCGAGTCACGAGGCATACATTGAGGTTATACTCCTAGTTTTAAATAGCCGGTTAAGGGGTTTAGCGGCAAGGCTGCTATTATGGACTATAGCCGGTTATAGCCTCCATTTAGCGGGCTATAGCCGACTAAATGACATAGCGTCTTCCCTTCCTAGCAGCTATAGCGGGCTATAGCTCCAGCTATAGCCGGCTATTTAAAACTAGGATTATACTGCATCACCATCGTTGATTGTGTCGAGGAATCAGTTGGTAATTACACCCATCAAATGCATCCTCGTACCTGTCTTGTTCCTCTGGATCATTTTTTTTTTTGACCAAGTTCTTCTGGATCATTGAATGTATACCAACTTCCCAAAATGATCTCGCTTAATTTCCATTTCATCTGTTCCGAGTGCTTGCGGTTATACCTCCAGACTCCAGTCATAAGGCCCTCCACAGCATGGAGCGATGCCAAAAAATAATTAGGCCCCATAGGTAAAATATTAGCATCAGCAGATATATAATATATATATATGTTACCTCCGTCCCCATAGGTTTGACTTTTGAGTGATGATGCCTCAACGCTCTCTTTCCGTTTCAGCTTAATGCCGTGGAAGGCCCAAATAGGGCCGTTTAGTTTGTTTTCCATTACAAACATTGGGCCAGGCCTGTGTGCTGCAGCTACACATGTTTGGTGCGAATTGGCTTGTAGTCCAATGATAGGACGGTCTAGTGGGACGCTACCCACCAGGGTTCAAATCCTGGTGCTCGCACCTTTTCCTGAGATTTTCCCAAGGATTTACCGGCGTTATGCATTAAGTGGTAAGCGACGTTCCCGTCGACGACGAGGTGCCTATGGTGACTTCGAGAATCTCCAGATCTGCCGGCTGCCCAGTCCTTCGGAGGTGCTCATAGGGGTAGGGTTTACGTACGTGTGTTCATAGGGGTGAGTGTGCGTGCGTGTTGTGAGCGTCTGCGTTGTACTGTGTAATTCTAAAAAAAAAAAGCTACACATGTTTGGTATGGCCTCACGGCCAGATTCTCACGCTGGCTTTGGTTGAAATCCTCACTCTATTGTGTTCAAAGACCAGCAATAGGTTCATTTTTTTTCTAGCCTTTATACAAGTTGTTTGTAAAAATGTCTGGTGATGTGAGATGAAGGGAATAAGAGAGATGTGAGTTCGTGGTAACTCCACCATAAGCTCATAATGCAAGGTAAGCAGATTGAATTGTACAGTCTACCAAAAACATTTTGGAGTTATTAGTTCAATATGATTTGAAAAGAACTAAAAAAAACTAATGCTTCCACCCTACACAAGGAAGAGAAAACAAGCATACTCTCGAAAGTATTTCACCCCAAATAGTTTTGGGAATTTGGTGATTTTGCCCATGTTATGTATTGTAATTGTGATTTCACCCTTTTTTTCAACTGTGTGACTTTGCCCCTTTGTTTCGGAGATGAGGCTACCGTTTACCCTATCCCTACTACAATAAATCTTTATGTGCTGGTTTTTTTATTTTCATCATGCAGGTTTTAAAATCACCACCGAGCAAAGGTCATCAAGTTAATCAATTTCTTAACAGTGGTGATTTTCTTAAGCCCCCAAAACCACCACGGTAAATCAAGAAAAAAAATTATAAGAAAAGAAAACCCTAACCCTAATGGGCCCAGATCCGGGCCGCAGCCGTCAAATCTAGGCCAATTAGGGTTAGGTTTGAGGCGCCGCTTCCTTCGCCGCCAAAGACTGGATCGGGGTCGGGGATGCCAAATTGAGGTCGGGGCTCGGATCGGGGTAGAGGACGCCGTGTCGAGGCCGGGCACGTAGATCCAGTCGAGGACGCCAACTCGGGGTCACGACGCCGGATCGAGGTCTTGGCCGCCGGATCGGGGTCACCTCGCCAGGCGACTCATGCCGCCAAGCCTCGAGCCATGCCTCGACGCAGCCGACAACCAACCGCTCACGCCATTGCGCCTCGGGACGCTCGCCAAGCCACGCCGCCCCGACCACCGTGCAACCACCGCCGAATCGGGCGAGAGGGAGAAGGGGACAGGAGGCCCGCTCGTGCCCCCTACCGCCAGTCCAAGTGTGAGAGATAGGGTGGGAAAGAGCTAGCGGCGGAAGGGGGGGCTGGGAGAGAGGGTGAAACTGAGTTAGGGTTTCAGTTCCCTCTAGTTATATACGTCGTCTGTATTTGTTCGGCTGAATGGATTTCTCAGTGCAAAATGGGCTAGTCTTCTAGGCCTCTTAAACCATGGTGGTTTTAAAAACAAAACCGCCATAGTTAATCGATTTAAAGTGGCAGTTTTTATAATCGCCACGGTAAATTTAAAACCCACGATGGTTAATAGAGACATTAACCGTGGATGTTTTTAAAATAACTGCAACGGTTAATAAAAATGAAAGTGCCTTGTAAAAGAGTTTTTATAGTAGTGTGTTTTGGATGGCGTCAGCGGGACATGTAAACAAAACTAACAGAAGAGCCGATCGTCCATACTACCCCTGCCCCCACCCCTCCACTCTCAATCCTGACTCGACTCCAAAATGACAACCCCTAGGCTCTCGAACCCCAGCTAGGCAATCGGGCGGCGGCACAAGATCCGATAATGGCGGGTCGCGGGGGTGCGTGTGGCGCTTTGGCTGCCTCCCGGCATGGGCGCGGGGACCGCGATCGTTGATTGCCTCCCCGCGCCCGGGATGGGTGTCATGGCAATCGGGAAGGGCGGCCTCCCGACGCGGGCTCTCGCCACCACGACAGATGGCTATCCTCCAGCGCTCGGCGTGGAGTCAGGGGCGGGTGGTCGCCATCGGCCAGGCGATCGTCGGGGCATGGCACGCCTGGCCCCGGTGGCCTGCTCCCTGGCATGGTTAACCGAGAAGAGGAAGGGGTGACCATGGAGGAGGAAGCCGGGTAATTTCTTTGTTTTTTGAGGATTTTGTCTTGACTGTTCTTGCGGCAATAGGCCATGCAGTGCAATTTGTGATGTAGTGTTCTATTTGTAGACCAAATCACAGGTAAATGCAACTTGTTGTTGGAGTTGGGCCATTCTTTAGCTTGCTTGATGGGGAAACAAAGACATGGCAAGAAGGGAAAGTGTTGCCATCTGAAATTGTTGACACACATAGTATGATGCAATTTGTTGATTTCATAGCTGAACACTACATGTGAGGTTCAAAGCGGATGATAGGCTTATTTCAAAAGAAAATGGTAGAGGAAGAGGAAGAGGAAGAGGAAGAGGAAAGGGAAGGGGAAGGGGGGAAGAGGACGTGGAGGAGTAGAGAAAGATATGGGAGATTTGCAAGATTGCTAGGCTTTGATGCATGAATGCCATATTTGCCACTAGACATGCAATAGCTTCTCTAATGGTTAGTGCTCTTTTGCTGAACTTGTATGTTTGGTGCTTTTACTGAACCTGGACGTGATCTGGACATGAGATGTGATATGTAGGTATGCATATGCAGGTGTTCTTATGGATATATTAGCATGTTGAACTAAATCAAGCATTTGTTACTTGTTAGTTTGGTCATTCATATGTTTAAAGTTGTGCACTTTGTGGGTCGGTATTTATTATTGAAATTTCGCCTGTTTTCGACATAATTCCAATCGAATTGGTTCGATATAGAAATACCGTAAGTTTGTTTTCATTTTCGTTTCTGGCTATACCATTTCCTCTTTCATGTTCGTCTTCAAATATGAAAATAGAAAATAACAGAGGAATTTTTCGACCGATTTCATCCTAGTGACCATGGAGGAGTAGCGGTGGGCGGCAGAGGTTTTGCAGCAACACCTTCAAGAAGGAAGTGATGCCCGAGGACACCATTGCTGCTAGCCTTTGAGGACCAAGGTGCGGTCATCGCTAGAATCCGGCGCCCGGTGACGGGAGGATGAGACTCGAACACGACGGCTTTGAGAAGGGTGCGACGCCAAAAGGCATCATCGCCGCCCCGCCCAACCACGCCGGGCTAAGCTTTCGCCCGGAGCTCTCCATGTATCTAGGTCAGACAATGGGACGAGCGACACATCGCATCCATGCTACCATGCATGCATCGATGACGAATCACCGAGTAGCTGCCCACACCAATGTGGTGCTAGATCAGTATATACATCCGCCATGCCACCCATACCGCCGCTCGCCCAGCGCAGCCCACAAAGTCTGGCGGCATGCGCAAGTCGACGAGACGGCCAATACAAGAAATCTTTCATCTTCGACATTTTTCGGTGACTTGTAATATCACAAGTTGAGTGTCTATAATGATAACTTTTGACATTTATGCAGTGGTTTTATGACATTAAAAACAGATTCACGAGAAAAATGGTATCAGAGCTGATGTCATAACTGTTTTTGTAATATCATAAGTTGTCATTATAGACACTCAACTTGTGACATTACAAATCACTGAAAATGTCAAAAGTGGCTGCAGACGACACTCCCGGGCACCAAGCATACACGTCACGGGGCCCGGTGGCCAACCCTGTCCGCACGGCTGGGCTCCCGGCGCCCGCGGCGCAGCCTCAATGCAGCCCCCTAGCCGTAGGTGGAGCGCAGGCGCGCGGCCTGGCCGCCGTGGTGCACGCGGTCCGCGTGCCAGGCCGCTTCGTGCCAACCCCGCCGTCGGACGACACACCGACGCCCATTACCTTCATGGCGGCCAGGATGAACCAAAGACCGTTGAGACGTTAGGAGGGAGATCCTGCCCATGGGACGCCAGCTCCATCCGCCGGATCCGTCCGGCCGCTGTCAGTCGCGATCCGAGGAGGAGCAGCTGGAGGCTGGAGGCGGAGGGGAGAGGGATAAGTGAGGGGGCGTGAGAGGGCCCGGTTTTTTATTCCCATCGCCGGCCCCGCTACGATGGCGCAGGGCGGCGGTGGCGGCGGCGGAGGTAGCCGGGACAGGGGAGGACCAGCCGGGTAGTCAGCGGGTTTGCCCACGAAGTCGCGCAGGGAGCGGATGCTCGGGGAAGGAGGGAAGCGGACCTTTGAGTCTCTCCCCTACACAGTCTACAAGGATAAAATTTGGGTATATGCATTCGTCATAAGGGTGAGTGTGTACGCACGTGCTCTACATCGATCTACGTTTTGCACTTTGTATTTCTCATAAAAAATATATTTTCTTCGATTGCGTGCTTTTGGAGTCTTATGCCTGAGGTGCTACACAAAGATGCAGGCTTAGATGTTGTTTCTATCGGAACCTTGTGTCTCAGAAACAAGAAATGTCTTGTAGCTAATATTTCTTGTTCCGCTGCCTTTGGGGGTTTTAAAGGCTGAGAAACTGCCTAGTTTTTTCTTTAGCTCCTGGCTCGACTTCCAGTAGTATACAACAACTACGTGCTGCACATCGTTGAGGAGTAAGCATCTTCTATCATCCATTCCATATTTTGGACGGTAGCCATAGCAACACCGGCGGCTAGAGCTTTGAGGAGCAGAAGGAAGATATGGTGACCGGCGGCAGGAAGCTCATTGCTGCTAGTTGGGGTGTATGTGGATGACTTAATCATCAGTGGGCCAGACAGCAACAAAATTGCTGAATTCAAGATGCAGATGATGAAGTTGTTCAACATGAGTGATCTAGGCTTGCTCAGTTACTACTTGGGCCTGGAGGTTGATCAGAGTGGTGCTGACATTTCCATCTGTCAGACTGCTTATGCCAAGAAGATAGTGGAGCAGTGCCAGCTAACTGGATGCAATCCAGTGGATACCCCAATGGAGCAACGAGGAAAAGTAGTAGCTGCAAAACCTGGTACTGAAAAGAATGTGACGAGGTACATGAGCATTATTGGCAGCCTAAGGTACCTAGTCAACACAAGGCCTGACATAGCTTTTGCAGTTGGTGTTGCAAGCAGATTCATGGAGAAACCAGACAAGGATCATTGGGCCCTGGTGAAGAGAATTGTGAGATACATCTCTGGTACTGTTGATCTGGGACTGAAATACAAGAAGAAGGGGAGCTCAGAGCTGACACTGCTGGGTTACACTGACAGTGATCACTCAGGTGATTTGGTTAATCGTAAGAGCACTTCTGGTATGGTGTTTTTCCTTGGATCAAACTTAGTGACCTGGTCCTCATAGAAACAAAGGGTGGTCACCTTGTCTAGTTGTGAAGCAGAATATGTTGCAGGAGCCATAGGAGCATGTCAGGGTGTATGGCTCAGTATGTTGATTGCAGATCTGACAGGCACTGAAAGGAAGCAGTTCAAGCTGCTGATTGACAATAAGGCAGCCATAGAGCTGAGCAAGAATCCAGTGCATCATGACAGAACGAAATACATTGATACGAGGTATCATTTCCTCAGGGAGTGTGTGGAGGATGGAGTGGTTGATGTAGATCACGTTGGGACTGAAGATCAGTTGGCGCACATCCTCACAAAGGCTCGGAAGAATCAAGCATGTGGAGCTCAGGCAGAGGCTTGGCATTGTCAGGGTTCAACGGGATTAAGGGGGTGAATTGTTAGCACCTGAATAAATGTGTGAGTGCGTGTGTGTTCATCTTGTAATCCCGTTGGGACGTAGTGTGTCGTGTTGAGGTTTGTTTAGGCGTAGAAACACAGGTGGGCGAGATGTGCCCGTGCCACGCTGTGTCCGCTGTGTGCGTTGATCCCCGCCACGACGTCACATTGTGCATGTCCCTCGGAGGTTCACCAGAGAAAACGGATCACGAGGAATGGGTCGTGGTGGCGGGGTGGTGGGGCTTCAAGCCCGTGTAATCCGTGCACTATATAAATGAAAGAGCAACGATCGAGTGGCTGCGGCTGTTGCAGCGAATTGCATTGTGTCATTGTGTCCACTTTTCGCGTGCGTTCCCACGAACTCGTGAGCGCGGCCATCGTCGCCGTGATCACGCCGCCACCGCGTCTCGCCGTCGAGCTGCCTCGCCGGGGCTCGATCCCAACATTTGCATGTGACGTCTAACACAACTAACTATGTCCTCCTTATTAGCAAATAATCCATATTAGTTTTGGAAGGACGACACTAGTGCTCTCAGAGAAGAGGTGTGAGAAACAATGATTCGGAAACAATGCTTTGGACCTATTTAGTGAGCCAGTCCTCCTTAAATAGGCTGTAACATTCGAACGTGGACACCTTAAGAGGCACGCCTCAAAAGTAGACCTACTATATAGATAGAGAGATGTTCGTCTTTGTACTGTCCCAGCAAATTGACCAAATGCTTCTCAATTCTGTAGCTATTTTATTAGACAGACACAATTTGGGCAACATTTCTGTCAAAAAAAAACATTTGGTTAACATTAATAAATAAAATCTTGGTTTACCTTTGTCATCACACAAAATCTCTGTGTCCGATTGCCTACCACTGATATCCACTTGTGATAATAAGTGCCTGTTTGGATGGAAAGCGTCTCTATTAAACCGAGCTTGTAGACTCACTCTATGCACCTCAGTCCTAAGCTCTTTCCCTCTTCATTACATGCCGGCTCTTAACATCCCTAAAACCATTATAAAGGCAATTGATAGGAGAATGCGGGCTTTCTTTTGGACAGGAGAGAACACATGTCATGGTTCTAAGTGGCTAGTTGCATGGGATGATGTAAAGGCCTCCAAAGACAAGGGTGGACTCGGGGTGAAAGACTTAGAACTGCAAAACCGCATATTGTTAATGAAATTCATCGACAAACTCTTTTCTAGTGACCAACCCTGTTGGAAAGATCAGGTCCTGCATTCTGCATTAACCTTTTGATACTCCCTGTACCACTGCACCTGGATTCCTTTAGCGAATTGTCAACGATGAGCTTAATACCTACCGTTCTATCACCTTTGCCCATACTAACAATGGGGCAGCCACGTCTTTTTGGTTTGATCATTGGCTCCCCGATGGGCCTCTCTCTGAAACACACACCGCACACTTTTCCCACACAACCCAACCTAACATTTCGGTGCAGCAAGTTTTCCTTGATGGCTTTGATTTGCATTTGCGACCTCGTCTCACTACTGCTGCTAGCCAATAGCTAGACAACTTAATTTGCTCCTTGCAGGCAATCCAGATGAACAACGACCACGATGATCCGCCCTCTCAAGCTCACAGGCAGACCATACAAAACGAAAGAAGCTTATGCAGCACTAGATTGCGTTGGAGATGACCAAGACATTCACGGATGCAAGATTTGGGGGACGAGAGTACCCAACAAAGTCAAAATCTCTGCCTGGCTGTTCTTCAAAACTGGCTAAGCACGCGTGTCAACTTATGTGCCAAACATGTGGTACACAGGGATCTCTATGAGCCTTGCTCACTACAATCAGAGAATAGGGAACATGTTTTCTTTGAGTGTGCCCAGAGCGCTCTAATCTGGGCCAAGATCAGCATGAGCACGGTAACACTGACTCCTACCGACGACATCTGGACGGCGACCACTCCAACAGGCCTCTCATCGGGGTCGTGGCCTTTCGTCCTCCTCAGCATCCTTTGGCGAGTTCGGGACGCCCGCAACGGGCATGTTTTTCATCATGAAAATTTCTGTCACCTGCAAGTATTGCTTAGAGTTTGTGATGATTTAGTCGTTTGGCACAAGCGCCTTCCCCCTTCTCATGTAAACGGCCTTCTAGGCTGGTGTAATTACATCCGTTTGTGTATCTTCCAACATTTGTAACCTTCCCTCCTGCCCAGGCTTGCTCTTGGTGGGAGTGGTTTTTTGAATGAAAGGTGGGGAACCTCTCCCCCCACCTCCCCTCACCCCCCCGGTTATATATGTTTCAAAAAAACAAATTAAATGTAGATACATAGTCGTGTATATGGTTCTATCTTGGGCTTTTGTTCATTTTTTTTCTTTGCATACTTTGTATACTCACTTCAAAGCCTTGTTTGATAAGTGTGTTTGAACTTTGAAGTTGTCTCTTTTTTTGTTTATTGATATTGCGATTTTAAAACTCCGCAGGCAATGGATGTTCAGGTCAACGAATTCAGACAGTTTGGCACGTATGCTTCACAGGTTCAACTACCGGCAGTGTGTAATTTAGAAATTTATAAATATTTTGTTCGATCCCTGGACGGGTGCTTTTGGTATAAACCAGCAGTGGTTGGGCGGCCGTCTTCTTGTGCGCCGTATCTGTCCAAATCCGGCCTTCAGATGACCAAAACATGGTCTTACACTAATTTATTCAAAGTCAGCGCGAGTGTACATTACAATGGACGTGCTCTGAGCTCAGATCGTTATAAATACAAGCTCCATGGATGTGGAGTAGCATCTCATCCATCCCATTTGCAATCTACAAATCTTCATCCATCCACCATCACACTACCTAATTCTGATCGATCTTTCACACAGAGAAACAAAAAGATGGTGGCTGCGTGCATGAGCAGGGCGGAGCGATGGAACCTCGCCGGCGCGACGGCGCTCGTCACCGGCGGCAGCAAGGGCATTGGGTACATTACATTCTCTGATAATCACCTTGATGCTACACGACTTCGTTTGTACGAGTTCACCACTCACATTACATTAACATTCGACTACGAGTTGGCAGGCACGCGATCGTGGAGGAGCTCTCCAGGTTCGGCGCGCGTGTGCACACGTGCTCACGCAACGCGGCAGAGCTGGAGGAGTGCCGCCGGCGGTGGGAGGAGAAGGGGCTGCAGGTCACCGTCTCCGTCTGCGACGTGTCCGTGCGCGGTGACCGCGAGGAGCTCATGGCCACCGTCGCGGCCACCTTTGGCGGCAAGCTCGACATCCTCGTGAACAACGCGGGGCAGTCACTGTTCAAACACACGCTGGACTGCACCGGCGAGGACTACTCCCGGATCATGGCGAACAACCTCGAGTCGTGCTTCCACCTCAGCCAGCTTGCACACCCGCTGATGCGCACCAGCGGCGGCAGCGTCGTGCACATCTCCTCTATCGCTGGCTTGATCGGGCTCCCGGCGCTCGCTGTCTACTCCATGACCAAGGGCGCCATGAACCAGCTCACGCGGAGCCTCGCCACCGAGTGGGCCGGCGACGGCATCCGTGTCAACTGCGTCGCGCCGGGTGGCATTCGGACTGATATCAGTGCTGATGTAAGCTTCCCTGTCTAACCTCAGTTATCAGTTGCCGTACCTGTGACCTACATATTGCATGTTAATCTTTTAATAAGTTCAAAGCTAGAATCATGGTTGTATATGACCTCATGTTGACCTCAAAAATATATGACCTCATGTGGTTCGGGGCGGATGTACGGCCCAGGCCTCAGAATGGGGTGAGTCCGGTTATCTTAAGCAAGATTCTATAGTACTTGAGCTTGTTGTGTCAAAATTTGGTACAATTACAACTAGTCTAACATCTTAACACTGGGCGAAGAGCATTTCTGGCTCCGCCGGTGATTTTTTGTAAAAAAAAAAAAAACTCATGTGGTGATTAATTTTTGCAGAAGACGATAGACCCAGAGCTGGTGAAGAACGAGATGGCACGGCTGCCCATGGGGCGGATCGGCGAGCCGGAGGAGGTGGCGTCGATGGTGGCCTTCGTCTGCATGCCGGCGGCGTCCTACATGACCGGCCAAGTCATCTGCGTCGACGGCGGCCGCACCATAGCTTAGCTTGATTGATTGCTAGTCCACTTGTAACGTTCATCATGTTTGTAAGCGTACGTGACTGACAAGCTGCCGGCACACGTACATAATTCTGTCTGTACATTTGCGTGCATTGTGCTGTTGATGGTATTCTTGTTGTGATTTGTATTTCATCGAATCCATATGAAATATACCCTCGAAATTTTTTCTTGTGTGAAAATAACAATTCTCAAAAGAATGATTTGAATTGTGATGGCGAAAAAAAAAAAAACAATTCTCAAATGAAATATAACGAACGGGCCGGTGTAGATGAAGAAAAACAATGAGATGTACAATTTTGTACTTAAATCTTTTTAATTTATGTTCCCAAATATGATTTTCCAGGTTGCTTAAATGAACAAACTTTGAAAATCAATTTATATATTGCCAAATTTTGTGCTAGTGAAATTAACAAAGGTAACGGATGGCATGACAATTTACTTTGTTCAGTTCGCTGTTGCACAGGCGTTGCACCATGACTCCTGGATACTACACATTAGAGGGCCGATCTCCACCAGCCTCCTCAAGGATTTTGGAGTGCTATGTGACGCCCTCGATCGAGTACAGCATGCAGACCAGCCGGACATCTTTGACTGGAAATTCACAGCTGACCGCACCTACTCGGCGGCATCGGCATATGGTGCCATGTTTCTGGGATCTTCCCCCGTGCTTGGTGCCAAACAACTATGGAAGGTGGCGGCCCCTCCTAGAGTACGCTTCTTCTTCTGGCTTGCGATGCATGGGAGATGCTGGACCGCCCAACGATGCCACCGCCATGGCTTACAGGATTCCGATCTTTGCATCTTCTGTGATCATGCCTCGGAGTCCATTGATCATATTCTACTAGGCTGCACGTTTTCGAGGGAGGTATGGCACATTGTTCTATCCAGGTTGCGTATACAGAACATCATCACACCCATTGAGGAGGACTTCATGACGTGGTGGATGCGGATGAGGAAGAAGTTGCCCAAACACCTTCGGGCGAGGTTTCGACTCCGCCTTCTTCCTGGTGGGATGGCAACTTTGGAAGGAACGGAACTCCCGCACGTTCAATGGCACATCCACCACCCCATCGTTGCTGGCCTTGGTGATTAAGGAAGAGGGCACAGCCTGGTGTGAGGCGGGCAACAGACGCCTCGCCGAGCTGTTGGCGTGGGCCGGTATTTAGATGTTTGTATCTCTTAGTCGCAAATTTATTCATAATGTAATACCTAGTATGGGATCCAGTAGAAATAGGTTTCGCCTTGGTAACTTGGGTTACCGTGGGTAAACTTTGTTTGAACTTTCTTCTGCTTAATTAAAAAAACACGCAACGGCGTGTTCTCGAAACTTTGTTGAGTTCGGCTAAGGTTGAAGTAGAACCTTACGGGCGGGAGGTCGTTGGTTGCTGGATAACAGACAACCATTATGCTTCAAACATAACTAATGTCGTTTTCATTCATTTATTGCCTTTATTATTATATAAATTAGATAGAACTAATTTATTTTAGAGATAAAAGTTATATGTAATCTTTGACTAGTCATGTTGTTATAAATACTTGTGCACTGGATGCACCACTCACTACAGGACACAGGGTCCTTTGCCGAAGCGCTTGGTGTGCTCGCATAGAACCGACGGTGAAATTTTTCACAGCAGAGGTCCTATGCCGAGCACCATCGACGAGAACTCTTGGCAAAGGCTTTCCCGAGTATCCGTTGTCGCCGTCGTCGAAGAAAAGTGACGGTTAACGGCCGTTGTAACTGACGGTAGTTACAGCGCGACTTTGCCGAGCACTTGAATTTGTTTTGTTATATGCAACATAAGTTGAAGATTGTATCTTCAAATTGGGTGTTCAGAAAAACTGGTATTGTGTGTAAAATGTTTTACTCAACAAAGAACTCGTATGTTCTCCTGTAGCTAGTGGCTCCTGTTTTTCCTAGCTCATATCACAGTAATATGGTGCCTCTTGCGGTTCATGGTTATAGGAAAAGAAAAGAATTGTTACCTTAACCTTGAACCAGCCAAAATTATCTTGTCTGGATGACTATAGGTTCATTTATATGTAACAAGAGAACAGAATATTATTCTGGGTTTGACTTAACAGCAAACAAGGAACATACTGTACACATTATTTTGTGTTGACTTGCATCGTTTGCTGACGTCTGGCGCATTCGACGTCATTTGACTTCCATTTTTTCTTCAGAAAAAATCTCAGCTGCATCTCCTTGCACGTGATCACCACTACTCCGAGCTTGTATGTGTTACAGAAAAAGATTGCGTGTATCTGCATACCGTATCTCTTACAATGAGTATATAATATATGCCAGTATCCCGCCTCTAGTATAGGCCATCTGCATCAGATTAGTATCCGATTTAAAAATTGTGACCTACCCTAATCATGGTCATGGGAGTTAACTATAACAGCCGCTCTAGTTATTAGCAGCCACACCACTTAGATATATCCATATATGCAGGTCAATTTCCTGATGCAACGATAATATATATACATATGGGAGTCAACTACAATCCCGTCACTAGACAATCTGTATCAGATTAAATAGTATCAGTTTTGTGACTTGTGAGCTAACCAAATCATGGTCATGGGAGTTAACCTATAACAGCTAATCTAGTTGTTAGTAGCCTCTCACAGGGATAACACACCACATAAATATATCCATATATGTGTAGGTCAAATCTCTTGATGCAACGATGAATGCACCCAAAGATAGTGACGGTCGAGAAAATCCCCAGCCATGTTCCTCTTACATAGTTCTTTGATCATAGATATATTATATTAGAGCGTTATTCCTTGTTTACATTTATAATACTGGAGTCTTCTTACATTTATATTTATAATACTGGAATCTTCTTGCCGACATACTATTCAACACACATTATATGCATGAATTTGATGCCCAGATAACAAAAAAATTATGTAGGCATGAGATTCATTATTTGCGATACCTTGACACTGGACAGTCAATGGGCGGCTTAGGTCAATGGCAAATTTATTTTTTGTGATTTTTTGTCATCTAGCCTAAATGGTCAGATGCAACTTTCTTTTTGAGTATCTCAAACTGAGAAACAGAAGAGATATTGACGGCACACCAAGATTCGTGTATGTATCTAACGTAGTCGCTGGCCATGTCGTTCTCATGCAAAACAGTTTGTTAATCATATACACTGACAGAAAATATAAAACCATTAGAAATCTTTTCTCAGATTTCAACGTCTGATGCTTCATTTCGTCCTTGGGTGATTGGTTTAGTATATATGAACTGTAGACTGGTGCATTCGATCATCAATTAGTTGCATTGCACATTGACATTAGCATACCCACCATAACTTAGTAAAGTCAATAGTACATTATTTTTTCAGAGCTATGGCCAGGTCTCATTCAGTAATTAATATGATGAAGAATATCTCAGAGCTACAGGCTTTTATTTATGAACAAAAGAACACACATGTGCTTTCTCAAGCAAACTAACCCTTCCAAAATGTTTTTGAAACCATCAACAAACATTTTAAGAAAGTACTGATTTTTTTGCTTTGAAAGCAAATGATTTAAATTGGATTTGTATCACTTTTACTAGCTCTAAATGAGATAGAATTTAGAAAATTAGTTTATCTTAGTTACTTCAGAACTGTTTGGATCTATTAGTAGCTGAGTGTTTGGATCCACGTTCTAATAGCTGCTAATAAGTAGTTGGATAGTGAGTTGAAGGGAAATATAAACTACTAGCGCTTATTATTAACTACTCCCTCTATCTTTTTTTTTTTTTTAAAAGGCGTCTAGGCCAATATACCAAATACCAAGGAAATACAGATAACAAGGAAGAAAGAACATTAACACTTCTTAAGCCGTGTGCGCTGTGGTTAATGCTTCTCAGGAAACGCTGGCTTGCATGCAAAAGCCGTAAACGCACGGCTCAATTTTAATTTCTAGCTTGCATGCAAACGCTGTAAACGCTTCGGTTTCCATGCATAGGATTAAATGCAACCTCGATTGAAATGTGGCGCCTAAGAAAAAAAAAAAAACCCAAAACTCTCTCACGCCCTACATTTCGTAATGGAGGGAGTACAAACCTAGTAATAGAACTGATACTCGTTAGAAACCCTCCATCTAATAATAAACAGGTTATTAGGAGATCTGTTTGGATCCATTAGTCCTATCCAAACTCACTATCCAACTACCTATTAGCAAATTTGGTTAGGTATCTGTAGACATTTCCAGTGATGCTATGTACAAAGGCTCAATTCCGTTGGAGTGCTACAATTGGAGTGCGTGCTGCAAACCAACCACTATTCCCTAACAATAAAAAAAATGCGCACAAAAATGTTTCACTGAAGATAGTGACGGTCGAGCAAATCCCTCTGCCATGTTAGTTCCTTTTTTTATATTTATATTATATTAGTGTGTGACTTGTTTATATTTCTGTTATAATACAGTCTTCTTGCCGACACACTATGTATGCATGAATCTAATGCTCAGATAGCAAAAAATTATACATGAGACTCATTATTTGCGATACCTTGTTGACACTGGAGGGCGGCTTAAGTCAATGGTACATGTAACTTTATTTGCAGTATCTCAGACTGAGAAACTGAAAAGATATTGACGGCACACCGAGATTGGTCAACCCAATAATGTAGTCGCTGGCCATGTCGTACGTTCTCAAGCAAATATACAGTTTGTTAAGCATGTACACTAAAAGAAAATACTATCAGAAATAGTCTCTTACTTTTCAACGTCTGATGCATGCATTTCTTCCTTCCATTGATGGATGGTAGTATACATATACGCAACTGCAGACTGATGCAATAATCATGTATTAGTTGCATTGCACATTGGCCTTAGTATATCCACCACTAACTAAGTAAAGCCAATAGTACACGATTTTTTCAGAATAAAATAAAATGGAGATATGACCTGGCCTCAGTGAATAAGGCACTGTTTGTTTCCAAAAGGATTTTTGGAAAAAGTCCCTCAAGGAGTTACTTTTAGAAAAAAAATCCTAAAAAGAAGTCTCCCTTGTTTGGTTGCCTAGGGACTTCTTTTGGTCGCAACACAAAGGTCCTTGAGCCTAATATTGTGCCGTATATAGTCACAAACATGTGTTTTATTATGTATGACACATAAACTGGTACAAATAATTAGATTTGCAGCTAGCTACTGGGCATTTATTGCACTACTAACGAAATGATTTTGTGTGACGGGCGATTTTGATTTTGCGTGGCGGGTATTAGAGCCCGTCACCCATGCAAGGTCACGGGCGTGGCGGTCTAGAGTGCCCGCCACGGTTGTCGATAACCGTGGCGGGCTCATTAGGACGCCCGCACGGATAAAAAAATTAGGAAATAAAAACCAACCGAGCACGGTAGCCCGCCTCCACCGTGATCGGATCGCGCTGTCGCCGCGTCCGATCCACCGCCGTAACCTCGATCCATCGCAGCTCGGCCGTGGTAGACCCCCGCCACCGCCGGATCCGCACGCGTGTCGGGGCTAGATCCGCATGCCTATGGTTCGGGCCGCTGCCGCCACCTCCACCCGCACCTAGGGTTCTAGGCCTCTGCCGCCATGGCTGGATTTGTGCCGCCGTTGCCCGATCTTGACCTCCGATCTGCCGCCGTGGACCTTCTCTCGCCGGATCTGCCGTCAGCTAGCACCTGCTCCGCAGGATCTGTAGAAAAAAAGGGAAGAGTGGGGAAGAGAGAGGGATGAGAGAGGAAGAGAGGGAGACAACGGCGAAGGGGGCTAACCTGATGACTGTGTTGTGCCTCTCTGAACGTGCTGCTCAGTGCGCCGTCGGGGAATCGGCGTGCACACTCGCCATGAACCTTCTGGCCGCAAGGATATTCGACGACACCGCCGGGGAAAAGGCCTGCGAGGGTAGAGTGGATGGAGGGGTAGGCCTAGGGGTGCATGTCGCCTAGCTTTGGGGCACCGCGCAGCGTAGGCGATCGCACAAGTGACGAAAAGTGCGAGACAGAGCCACCGCTGTCGGAGGATGGGGAGAGGAGAAAGTGAGTTGGAAACCCTAACACTTTGTATTTATATAAGAATGACAATTATCAAGTCTACATGGGCTTATTGGGCCTTAACGATTTTCCATGACGGGCACGTAAGGATGTCCTCCACCACGTAAACTAGATATTATCCGTGGCGGTCGTTTTAAAGTTACCGCACCACGTTAATCGATTTTCCATGGCGGGCAAAAGTGCCGGTCACGGAAAATAAAAAAAAATGCCCGCCACGGTTAATCGGGTCGTTAACGTAAATGAGCAAACTCAACGCCCGCCATGGAAAAGATTGGCCTGTGTCTTGTAAAATGATTTCGTTAGTAGTGTTGGTTTGGCTGTAAATGAGTTAAAATTTGGAAAATCAGTTGACCTCAGTTACTTCATATATAGTTAGGTAACTGCAGACATTTTCAGTGATGGCGTGTACAAACTAGGGAATATTCGGCTCAAATTTTTTTTATTCCGATGGGATATGATTAAGTGTGTGCTACAAGTTAACCATATTGTGGTCCATAGATTCACAACCAACACATCTCAATTGGACTGTGCAACCTGCAAAAACTCAACCAACATCTCTTCCCTAACCCCAAAAAGGTTGTGCACAAAATTAAATTGCATTTTGTCCTCTGTTATCGAATTAGACAACTTGCAGCTGTGGGCGGGTCACGATTAGTAGTCTAGCACAACGGCCGGCAGCTGGGCAGGACTGGCGGTAGTCGCCTTCGCCCAGGTGCTCATCCGTCCAAATCCGGACGGAGACAAATGACGACTAACATAGGTCACAATGTCATTATTCAATCACAAAGGCAACCAAATTTTATCCAGGAAGTAGTATCTTTATAGATAGATATAGAGGGAGGATGTGGGTGTGGGCATGTAATCTATACTACCTCCATACCCCAAAAGAATGACATTTAGGACAGCGACACAGTTTCCAAAACATAATTTTGACCTCTTGTTATTATAAAAATATCTATCTATATGTATACTTTTATGAAACTATTTTTCAAGACAAATCTATTCATATAGGTTTCACATTGCGTACCTTGCCCTCTCAAGAATTGTTTACATCGGTTCAGCATGGGCAGGGGATCCTCCTTGCCTTCGTGCGTCGCGAACGAGAGCTTGTGTAGGCGAGGAGTGAGTCCCGAAAAAACAAATCTGAAGTGAGCCGGGGTGGGGGGGCGGGCGCCGCCATGGGAGGCGCCGTGGGTCGGCACCGGTGCGCCAAGGATGGAGGCCGATTGGCCTCGACCTCAGCTACCAATGCGGTTGTGTCGGGCGGTCTTGGCGTTATCCTTGGCATTCTTGAGGAAGGTGAAGCCGACTCCTCCATGGCTGCCCCGACACAGATCTCCGGCTGCTGCCACCGCCTTGCGCTTGCATTCTTCCGCCGGATTGGTGCCCAAGACGATGGAGACCTGATCGACGAGAGTGTCGAGGCGGGTAGTGTTCTTGTCGAACTTCCCGGGCGAGCAATTCCAGCAGCTTTCTTGAGTCCGCGTCCATGGTGGTGGGTGGATCGATGTGGCCTCTAGATACCAGCTGTCACAGCCACGACGGCGGGGGGTGGCGACACCGGCCCTCACGCCTTGTGTGGCGGCGGGCGCGTCTTGGCGCGAGGGCCCAGGCTGCAGTGGCTCGGGGGCTAGGGCATGGAAAATACTTCTTTATTGCTTGTCCCCAACGGATTACATCCTTCTTGTTTATTTAGCCCTCCTATGAGACTTGTATCTGAAGCAATCTCTAGGTTTCCATATAGATTGGAATACCTTTTACAAGTAAGTTCTTATTCTTTTTCTAATAGGAGACTTCCTTATAGAGTGGAAAGTTCTTATCCTCCAGCAACCAAATTGAGTTTTAGTCCCTCCACGGCCCCACAATTACTCGCTGGAGCTTTTTTTTCCCCATTCCATTTGTCGGCTTTTAACTAGTTTTATTTTTCTTTGTTTCATCACTTTGCTGCAAGGAATTCTTTTCCTTTTTTCTTCTCATTTTGTTTCTTTTGTTTCATTTAATTATGATTTTTGACAACAGCTAGTACGGAGAAAGTCAGCTCAATAAATACACAAGCATAGACTCAGCTTTATTAATACACACAAGCAAACTATAGCTTAATACACACAAACAGACACTTCCTGCATTTTAAATTGTAGATCATTTAACTTTTTTGATCGTTTATAAAAAATCTAATCTAATATACATTACTACACAAAATCTTTTACAAGACATTTAGGTTTTATTAACTGTTGCGTTTTTTAAAATGTCACCGTTAATAGAGGCCAACCAAGCCACCGGCCAGGTAAAAATCCATCATGGTTAAAAGATTAACCATGGTCGTTTTATAAAATAACCACCACGATTAATAGATTAACTGTGACGGAAAAACTGCCACCACAAATAGACCATTAACCAGGCGGTCGGTGTGGAGGCCGGATCCACCCATGGTGGCAGTGGTTGGCGGCGGCGGTGGCGGTTTTTTACTGTTGGAGAACTGGCATGGTTAATGAAAAAAAACCCCTACGGCAAAAAATTTATGCAGTAGTGATGACAACATCCCTGTAGGTAGCAATAGGGGGCTGGAGGAGGACCTGTCGCGGGTCCCAATGCAGCGTGCCGGCGAACTAGAGGAGGTGGCGTCCGTGGTGATCTTCCTATGCATGCCACCAGGCAAGTCATCTTCATCGATGGCGGCCCGACTATCAAGTGCCTGATTGCTAGCCGGCCGCTGCCCGGAGACGATATTATGAATGTGCAGTGGGGCCAACTGCTTTGTTGCTCCAAGTGGCGTTTATTTTGTTTTGGAATTATGTGGGATAGGGTACAAAGTTGACCGTGTCAAACTTGGGTTGTTAGATTGTTCAGTATATGTCCTTAGTTCAGTTATTCCTTCAAAAGGTCCGAAGACTTATCAACCACACGCATCATCAGAATCTTTAGGTTCACAGCTTCGACGCCTGCTTCTGTTACATGTCGTCATATGCGGAGAAAAAAAAAAAATTACAATAGCTTTGAAATTGAAAACGAATTCAACTCGACACGCACCCACAAATAAATATATATAAGAAAATTCAGAAAATTGTCTTCGATCCTCAACTTCAGCATTATTTTTACATTTCTTTTTTTCTGGCGACCATACAGTACAAACACATATACTTGGGCCCAATTTGGATCACATGGTCTAATGTTTAGTCACTGGACCACTCTAGCTCTTGAGGCTCCAAATAGGATGTCCATAGTGTGATATCTAAAGTTTCGGGAAAGACTCGATAGAGCGGTGGCTAATTTCGAGTGGATGGAAAAATTTCCGTTAATGCATGTGAAGAATGGGGATCCTTTCCATAGTGACCATCGGACTGTAGTGATTGAGACGGAGGAGAGACAGGGAGGGGTGCGATCGGCTGGTCATAGTTTCAAGTTTGAAGCTAATTGGGTGCAGGAGGAGGAGTTTAGGAAGGTGGTAGAGGAAGGGTGAGATTCTGTGGGGAATGAAGTTAATTTTAGTGATAAGGTGAAGAGGGTAGTAGCTAGCTTGAAAGGCTGGAGCAATAATGTCTTGGGAAACTTGGAGAAAAGATTAAAGAATGCTAAAAAAGAATTGGAGAAATGGCGGCGAGCTCCCATTAGTGATAATTCGGTGGGGAAGGAGGCAGTGTGGAGTTTTAAAGTAGATAGGCTGGAGAAACAAGTGGATATGTATTGGAAGCAACGTGCGCATGTTAACTGGCTGCAGTTTGGAGATAGGAATACTAGCTACTTCCATAGAATGTGTTTGGAGAGAAAAAGAAGGAATAGAATAGGAAAATTAAAAAAGGAGGACGGAGGTTGGGTAGAGGAGGAAGGGGAGAAGGAGTTTATTGCTAACCATTTTTCTCAGCTTTTCAGGTCCAGCCGGCTTGACGGGGGGGACTCACAGCAGGTTCTTGACGCTGTGACACCTCGCATCTCGGCGGCAATGAATGAGTACCTTCTCAAAGAATTCAAGGAGGAAGAGGTGAAACCAGCTCTTGACGCCATTGGAGATTGCAAAGCTCCAGGACTTGACAGACTCCCCTTGGTTTTCTACAAAAACCTGTGGGATCTGGTTGGGAACAAGTTGACTGTTGAGGTGTTGAGAATGCTAAATGGAGAGAAGATCCCGGAGGGGTGGAATGACACAATTATATCGCTGATTCCGAAGGTCCATCGCCCTGAAAAGGTAGCTGATCTTCGACCAATAAGTCTCTGCAACATTGTCTATAAAGTCATTTCAAAGGTCCTAGCTGGGAGATTAAGGAGTATTTTAGATGAAATCATTAGCCCTGCTTAAAGTGCTTTTGTTCCTGGTAGAATCACCTCTGATAATATTCTTGTGGCTTATGAGATAAACCACTATATGCTTAATAAGAGAGAAGGAAATTTGGGATATGCAACTCTCAAGTTAGACATGAGTAAAGCTTATGATCGGGTTGAATGGGATTTCTTGGAGAGGATGATGAGAAAAATGGGGTTTGCAGAGCAGTGGATCAAGTTGATGATGGAATGTGTGTCGACAGTCACATATAGAATTAAAGTGAATGGTGGTCTTACTAATCCTATTAAGCCAGAGAGAGGATTGAGACAGGGGGATCCTCTCTCCCCGTATCTTTTCTTGATTTGTGCAGAGGGCTTTTCAAATGTATTCTAAACAAGGCCGAGCAGGAAGGTAGAATTGCTGGAGTGAGAGTTTGCCGCGAAGCACCCAGTGTATCACACTTACTTTTCGCTGATGACTCATTGATTTTGATTCGCGCGGATGGAGGGGATGCTCAACAATTACAGGAGATCCTGGATTTGTATGAAAGGTGCTCGGTGCAAATGATTAACAAAGCAAAGTCTGATGTCTTGTTTAGTAAGAACACAAGGTACCAACATAAAAGGGAGGTATGTGACACGCTGTAAGTGACAAAGGAAACCATGAATGAGAGATATCTTGGTTTACCGGTTCACGTGGGTCGTTCGGTGAGTAGTACGTTTGCTTATTTGAAGGACAAAATCTGGCGGCGTATACAGGGATGGAAAGAGAAGTTTCTGTCATGGGCGGGGAAAGAAGTTTTGATCAAAGCTGTGGCACAAGCTATACCGACCTTTGCTATGGGCTGTTTTGACCTAACAAAGACTTTGTGTGACCAAATTAGTAGCATGGTGTGCCGATTTTGGTGGAATCAGCAGGTAAAGAAAAAATCCATTGGCTTAGTCGAGATGTGCTGCAACTATCAAAGAAAGAAGGGGGTTTGGGATTCCGTGATATATATGCTTTTAATTTAGCTATGTTATCTAAGCAGTGTTGGAGATTATGGACCAATCCTGATTCTCTTTGTGCAAAAATTCTTAAAGCAAAATACTTTGCCTCCACGTCCATCTTGGGGGCTAGACCGAAACCGGGTATGTCATATACTTGGAGAAGCATACTAAGAGGACTAGAAGTAATGAAAATGGGAATGATATGGAGAGTGGGTGATGGGAGAAGTATCAAGATCTGGTCGGATCCATGGTTGCCAAGGGATTTCTCAAGGCGGCCAATCACACCAAGAGGCAATACCATCTTATCAAATGTAAATGATCTCATTGATCCATATACAGGACAATGGGATGTCGATCTGATCAGAGAAACCTTCTGGCCAGAAGATGCGGACTTGATTCTAGCTATACCGGTGAATGAAGGAAGGGAGGATATGTTAGCATGGCACTTTGATGATCGGGGGAGGTTTAGTGTGAGGAGTGCATACAAGGTGTACAGAAATGGTATAGTTCGGCGAAGAACAACAGGTTCAGCACAAGGCAGCAGCAACCTGAGCGTCGACCGGTTTGGGGGAAAATATGGAAATCGAAATGCCCAAAGAAGATCTGTCACTTCATGTGGAGACTTGCGCACAATAGTCATCCATTTCGTAAGAATCTTGTCAGAAGAGGTATGAAAATTTATCCCATATGCCCGGTCTGTAACCGTTTTGATGAAGATGGAGGACATCTATTCTTCAAATGCAAATTAGCAAGGAGGGTTTGGGCAGAGATGGAGATGGAAGATACATGTCAGAAACTTGCAAGTTTTGACAATCCAAAAGAAGTTGGTAATGCAATTTTGCAGGAGAGGGATGAGAAAATGATCTCCATATCCATCACCCTCTATAACTAATGGTTGGAACGGAATCTGATCCGAGAAGAGGGACGCAGGAGACCAGCGGAGTGCATTGTTCGTTTAATTAATTCATATGCCCATGAAATGATTGATCTGTTCCCCAAAAAGAAAAGAAAGCATGAAGTCTCAGTTCAACAGAAACAAACTTGGAAGAAACCTCCGGCAGAACATCTCAAACTAAATTGTGATGCATCATTTATTCCAGGCGACCGATGTGGAGGTTGGGGTTTCCTGATACGGGATTGCGATGGTGATGTTGTGCTTAATGGATGGGGCCGTGTTGACCATCTACTCAACCCTCTCCAGGCGGAGGTGATCGCGTGTTTACAAGGAGTCCAAGCTGCTTGTTCCCTGGGTATTGGCCACATCATTTTGGAAACGGATGCGATAAGAATTCAACAAACATGGCGAGAAGATCAAACTGACCAGTCGGTTGTTGGGTGTCTGATAGAAGAACTAAAAGTCCTATTGTCCACAAATTTTATTTCTTTCGAATGTCGTCATGTCTCTAGAAATTGTAATAAGGCGGCACATGTTCTTGCTGCTCTTGGTGTGGGTAGTGCTGAAGGGGCGGAGCACGTTTCGTGCAATGTTCCGGAGAGCGTCAATGTAATCGTTGTTGACGATATGTCAACTCAAGTGCAATGAAATCTACCTGAGTTCAAAAAAAAAAAAAAAGTTGAGCCCAAACTCAAAAACGAAATTAGATCACAAAAGTAAGCTAAAGTGGTATAAAAAGTTATAGTTCTTTAACTTTAGCCAACTAAATTTAGGACGTTATGATCCATGACCTTCACAATATCCCAAAGACCACCTTTGAAAGTCGAGCCACCACATGAAGCCAGCTCAGTCACCTCGATGTCGACTTGTCACTTGCAATGACAAAATAGCTGTAGTGTACTGGCCCCTTAAGAAGACGATGTAGCGTACTGGAAACAAGTCAACAAAATTATACTATTTGTCACTTGTGTCACAACATTTTTTTTTATCGAACAACTGAACAAGCACATGGTGGGACATCTTTGTCAAACAAGAACATCACGGTGGATGTTCATGTTCATGTTGAAGTTGAGCGCACAAGATACACAAAAACAGAGGATGGCAGCAGGGGCGGCCGGCGGCCAGACGTGGAGCCTGGCCGGCGCGACAGCGCTGGTCACCGGAGGTAGCAAAGGTATTGGACATGCGATCGTGGAGCAGCTCGCCGGATTGGGCGCTACAGATGCACACGCGCTCCCGAACACGGCAGAGCTTGAGGAGTCTCACCGGCGGTGGGCCGAGAAGGGTCTCCTCGTCACCGTCTCCGTCTGCGACGTTGCCGTGCGCGCCGACAGAGAGAAGCTCATGGACACGGTCAAGACGACCTTCGACGGCAAGCTCGATATTCTGGTAAGCTTAAGCTCTGTATCGATCCAAGCAGGGGCGGATCCATGGGGGGGGCTGCCCGGGCTGTAGCCCCCCCGGGAGGCATAATTCCCATGCAAATTGCTATACTTAGCCATTAAACCACCGTTCAGTTTCTTGATTTTTGTCAAATCTCCACTAAATAGCACCCCCCGGAGTCTCATCCTGGCTCCGCCCCTGGATCCAAGCATTTATCCTCGTCGCCTCATCAGTGAAGTGCACGAATAGGTGAACAACGCAGCGCTGCTGATCCTCAAGCCGGCGGCAGAGTCCACGGCTGTGGACTACGCGCGGATCATGGCGACCAACTTGGAGTCGTGCTTCCACCTCAGCCAGCTTGCGCAACCGCTGCTCAGGAACGCCTCAGTCACCGGCGGTGGAAGCATCGTCCATATCTCCTCCATCGCGGGCTTCCTAGCCTTCCCACATGAAGCGCTCTACAGCGTCACCAAATGTAGGTGACAATTTTCTTGTTCTTTTTATATGATACATGAGCCAGCAAATGCCTGTTTTTCTTTTGAGGCGGCTCTATATTGAGCCCCTTCTACAAATGCTCACAAGTCACAGCTAATTAAAAGTCCATTAGATAGGGCGTTTGGTGTTTTAAGCCACCCTACAAAACGATTTTCATTGAGTGTGTGGAATTTTAGAAACTGGCATCATATTGTAGGATATGTCCAAACTTTGATCCTCACTTGATCTTGTCAATTTTTGAGTTCCAAGCTGTTATCATAGGCATGATCTTGGCAATTTAGTAGCGCGGCGGCCGCACAATATTGTAGTATATATGTCCAAAGTTTTAGGTCAAATCGTTACTGCGGAATTTCTGAACCTGGCATGCATGTGGTCCCATATCTTGAAAATATTTACTTTGTATCGTAAATATTATATTTCTTTTTGTAAAATTTGGCCAAAGTTGAAACCGGTTGACTCATCGGAAAACGAGAATTGCTTTCTTTTTGGGACGGACAGAGTACTTCGTAGGGATGAAGGTTCCCAAGAGATCTTACTAAAAGGATTTCACTCTTCATCAATCTCATCATGAAATTCTAGAAAGAATATAAGGAAAAGTGGAATTTCGGAAAACACAAAAATTGCCTAGATCAAGTGAGGATTCAGTACGGAACACCTTTGAACTGCTCACCCATGTTATAGCATTGTCTTTCCCCCAAAAATCTTAAACAAACCGTAACTAAACACATGAATAACTAAAAACTCACTTTAAAAACCTATAAATAAAAGAGAAGGTCAAGAATAAGTGGGAAAGGAGTAGATATATTTCAAATTCAGTCTTCTTCTCGGTCCATTGTCCACATATGCATATCTATATCTATACCTACTAATCAAGAGAGAAAATTTCTTGTCCACCTTTTTTTCCACCTATTTTTTCCACCTCTTTTTCCTACCTATCATCGGCAACCTGGACTACAACTCGGATTTGACTCTTTCACCTCTTTTGTGTCCGCCCGTCCGCGTATAGGTAATAGGTACTCCGCGTATTTGTTTTTTTATTAACATTCTCCGTGTATTTGTTTTGGAGAGCTATCTGGATTCGTGTTTGTGGTCTGTGTCATCTTCGTATACGAATCTGCATGTAACCATGCAACCAAATTGATTATGTTAAGGAAGAGTTCAAAACAAAATAGAACTCTAAAAAGCTACGGCAAAACAAAAACTCAAGTCAAGTAGATCGTAAATAAATAGGCACTGGGGTTGCGGAGTTGCCCTCCAGGCTAACTGAAGGTGGCCACCACGGCGAACAAAAAAACGCGGGCGCCGCTCACCACAAGGCGAGCTAATCGTGCAAAGGCAGTGTACTAGCTAGATGGATCCCGCGGAGAGGCTCCAGCGTGAGCGTGGTGGTGGCTGCGATAGCGGCCAGCGCCTCGAGACTCATGCTCCGTCGCGCCAGGACAATGGCCACTCGCTCGCGTAGGTGGAGCTGCACTAAGCCGTGGCCCAATGAACATGTGCCGAAGTGGTCCGGCACGCGTGGCCATGGAGGAAACAGTTGTATCCGTCCGGAGCCCCGGACACGCTGGGACGTGGAAGAGGGACTGGACGCGCTGGGGGCATAGAGGAGGTAGTGGCGGCAACGGGCCGTGTCTAGTTTAGTTAGCAAGCGCTCACGTTGCCTATATCTCGGTCTCACGCGAGGCAGGGAAAGTGTAGTCGGAGTATGGAAGACGTGAAAGGAGATGACGGAGGATTCTAGAATTGCCTGTCGAACAGATCAGGTTATAAGATTCGTCACAACACAATGTTGTTCATCCAAAAAAACTATAGTATAACACAAAAATATATAGAATCATACCATCTTATGTCTACTATTGTCAACGGGTTATCGGCGATAGCCTAGCAGGGGTGTACCCAGCTAGTAGTTTCGAGCGGTAGAGGTGCGCTAGACGACTAAAAGGATGTTTAAGCAGAACGAGCGAAGGGAAAAACACACGGGTTTACTCAGGTTCGGCCGCCTTGATGGCGTAAAACATACGTCCTGCTTAGATTGTATTGATTGATCGAGTATCGAGGTGGGGTCTAGAGGGGGACCCTGCTCGCCTTATATAGTCCGGGGAGCAGGGTTACAGGTCGGATCCAAGCCGACAAGATCTATCCTGATCGGTTACAATAGGGAAGTTTGTAGTGATTACAATAGAGTTATACAAGGCAATTATCTTGACGACCACGTTTACTCTGTGATCTCCGATGGCCGCCGTCTTGGGGCGCCGAGGGGCTTCGCTTGCGACCTGGCCGGCCCGGAAGGCTCGGCCGAGGTGGGCCGTGAGGGGATAGGGGTTTATCCCCCCACAACTATCTATTTAATATACCTATAATATAATATTTATTTAATGGACTGGTGATTTATGTGGCTAATAAGCCAACTAATGTTATTTTGTTGTGAGATAAAAACATCATACGTAAATCTAACAGAGTGTGCGGCGTGTGATCTCGAAACAAATTAAAATACATAAACTCTAAGTCTCTCATAATCATTCGAGTACGAGCGACATACATCAAGCAAGACAGAAGTCATCAAGTTGACAATAAATAATAAATTATATTTTCTGTTGCAATGCACGGACATATTTCCTATTATATTATATTTATATATATGTCTTGGACTGCCCTTGCATTCGTTCTTATTCGTGTAGGAGGACTGAACCAGCTAACGAGGAGCCTAGCTGCTGAGTGGGCGCCGGATAAGATCCGTGTCAACTGTGTCGCGCCGGGTGTGGTCATGACAGACATGGCTAGAGAGGTACTCAATCCATTCGAAAAAAATGTCATTCTTGCTTTACATTACAACTTTGACCAACTATATATACAGAAAAATATTGTTTAATATTTTATGATTCCTAATAAAGTACTATATATTAGATAGATAGTGAAATAAGTTTTAACATTTTTGAACTATAATACCCATACCATTTTCTATAAACACAACTAAACCAGCATAAAATTGTTATTGACTTGGTCCAAATTTAGATGGCATTCTTGCATTGTGACGGTACATCTGTGAAACATACAGCTGTCGGCAGTGGTGGTGGAGCAGGAGCTGTCACGCATCCCAATGCGTCGTTTTGGGGAGCCGGCCGAGGTGGCCTCCCTGGTGTCGTTCCTCTGCATGCCGGCGGCGTCCTACCTCACTGGCCAAGTCATCTGCATCGACGGCGGCCGGACCATCACTGGCCAGTGAAGTATTTGCATTGGTTACCGTCATGGCGTCATCAGCTATGGAGCAGCAAATAATATTTTATCTTTGACAGTTTATCTCTGTTGGAAACTCGGAACTGACAGAAATGTGCCAAATTGAACTACTTCATTACTTTGTGTGCTAGTTGTTTTGCGTTGTGTTGAAAATGTGTCAGGTTGTACACTTACAGCAGTTGATTTTAAAAAATCTAAATAAATAAATAATATAATTCTGGGGCGTTTGCTTGCAGAGCTTTTGGGCCGTAAACGAGCGTTGGCTTCTGCTTACCACGTGGGCCGTTTTGCTGTGCTGAGCTTACCATGTGTACGCGTGGTGCATCCAGGTTTGGGCCGGATCCCTAAGACGGCCCATAGGACTATAAAAAATACTTACGTTACACATGGACGGTCAATTAAATATTTTTCTATATATGATCGTCATCATCACACAATAAAACAGTGAGTTTTTTCACACAATAAAAGAGAGTGAGTCATCCATATGATCGAGCCTTGGCTGTGTATGTAGAGGCCGGATGTTATTGACTCATCCATTATCTAAAAAAAAATATGATCGAGCCAATATAAGACTCCAACACCCATGCAAGCCAAATTATCTTGTTCGAGAACCCCGGCATACCAAGTCTAAATGGATCGACTCCGACACTCATGCAAGAATCCATCTATAAAGATATCTAATTTATGCGTGTAATGAAATTGCTTATGATATATAGGAATTGACATATCGAGAATCCAATTAGTATTCCTGTTTCCCCGCAAAAAAAAAAAGAGTATTCCTATTACATTCGAAATAGTTTTCATAAACATGTGTGTGTCGCACTCGCATACTTGGTAGCATGTAAAAATAACCACTTGTCTACAGGTCGTTGCACCTTGCACATATGGTATTGATTTCAATTCATTTTCGTGGCTTTAGAACCATATGCCAATCTTGAGCTTATTAATAGCTAGGAAAACATTTTGTCGTATATAGACCCAAAAATATGTTCCCAACTTTGTAATTTTTTAACGCTTTTAAATTGTCTATACGACAAGTATTTTCTCCCTGTTACCTTTGATATTCAGCCAATCATGATCACACGGGAGTTTACTAACCAGTACTATCATTAAATCTACAAGGCCACTGGTCAGGCATCTCACAAGGTGTCAAGGATGACTAGCAGGTTGTTAAAATATAGATCTAGTCTGAGTTCCTTTTGCAAAGATGAATGCACCCAAAGATACTGACGGCGGAGCCAACGATCCACCTGCCATGTTCGACCTATATTGTAGAATGTAGAGTTCCGTGTCTATATGTAGAGTCGTCTTCTTTTTGCTGACATGCGTACCATTATTTGAGATGCATTGACACTGGCAGGTCAACTAATGGCCGGCTTAAGTCATTCCTGCATTTGTCTTTTCTTAAGTTATGTTGGTCAAATGTAACGTGTGTGCATCAACAAGAGATCATATATTTAATGCAGATACTTTGCTTTTCTTAAGTTCTGTTAATTAGTCAGATGTAAGTTGTAACAAGAGATTGTTTTTTGTTTCACTTTCTTATGCGATATAATGAAGATCAGGCTGCATATATTTAATTTGGGTTTCCTCACAAAACAAAAGTATAGCACTTTGTCAATAAGACTTTTCCACCATGAACATTGTTTTTTTTCTAAAAGTCTATAAGACTTTTCATTTTGAGTTGTGAATTTCCAGGAAAGTTGATGTTTTTGCATGTAACGTCTAACACAACTAACTATGTCCTCCTTATTAGCAAATAATCCATATTAGTATAAGTGGAAGTTGGATGTTCATGGATGTCTAATGGATACCCTCTAGTTCAAAAAAATGAACTAGGAAGAGATGGTCCTCCACCAAAATTTAAATTTCTAGTTCATTTGCTAAAAAAGTCCATGGATATCCAAATTAATTTAACCTTCCACCTCTACATATTAGTTTTGGAAGAACGACACTAGTGCTTTCAGAGAAGAGGTGAAAAACAATGATTCAGAAACATTTCTTGTGATGGGCTGGCTAGGCTTTGGGCCTATTTCGTGAGCCAGTCCACCTTAAATATGCTGTAACATTCAAACGTGGACACCGTAAGAGGCACGCCTCAATAGTAGGCCTACTGTATACAGAGATGTTCGTCTTTGTACTGTCCCAGCAAATTGACCAAATGCATCTCAATTCTGTAGCTATTTTGTTAGACAGACACAATTTGGGCAACATTTCTGTCAAAAAAAAAAACATTTGGGCAACATTAATAAATAAAACAAATTAAGTATAGATACATAGTCCTGTATATGGTTCTATCTTGGGCTTTTGTTCATTTTTTTCTTTGCATACTTTGTATACTCAGTTCAAAGCCTTGTTTGATAAGTGTGTTTGAAATTGTCTCTTTTTTTTTTTTGTCTTGATTGCGATTTTAAATCTCCGCAGGCAATGGATGTTCAGGTCAACGAATTCAGACAGTTTTGCACGTATGCTTCACAGGTTCAACGGCCGGCTGGCAGGGTTGGGCAGCCGTCTTCTTGTGCTCTGAGCAAAACATGGTCTTACACTAATTTATTCAATGTCAGCGCAGCTGTGGTTAGTGCGCGAGTGTACATTTCAATGGACGTGCTCTGAGCAGATCACTATAAATACATGCTCCATGTATGTGGAGTAGCATCTCATCCATCCCATTTGCACTCTACAATCTTCATCCATCGACCATCACACTAGCTAATTCTGCTCGTTCATACATATATACAAGTCACAGATACACAGAGAAACAAAAAGATGGTGGCTGCGTGCATGAGCAGGGCGGAGCGATGGAACCTCACCGGCGCTGACGGCGCTTGTCACCGGTGGCAGCAAAGGGCATTGGGTACATTACTTTCTCTAATAATCACTTGACGCTACACGACTTCGGTACTGTTTGGTTCCTAGGGACTAATTTTTTTAGTAAAAAGTCCCTCAAGTCTCAAAAACACTGTACGCTCCGCAACTTCTGGGTTTCCTGTAGTGAATGTCCCTAAACCAAACAGCCCCTTCGTTTGTACAAGTTCACCACTCACATTACATTAACATTCATGGCAGGCACGCGATCGTGGAGGAGCTCGCGCGGGTTCGCGCGCGTGTGTGCACACGTGCTCACGCAACGCCGGGCGGAGCTGGAGGAGTGCCGCCGGGCGGTGGGAGGAGAAGGGGCTGCAGGTCACCGTCTCTGTCTGCGACGTGTCCGTGCGCGGTGACCGCGAGGAGCTCATGGCCACCGTCGCGGCCACCTTCGGCGGCAAGCTCGACATCCTCGTGAACAACGCTGGGCAGTCACTGTTCAAACACACGCTGGAGTGCACCGGCGAGGACTACGCCCGGATCATGGCGACCAACCTCGAGTCGTGCTTCCACCGCCCAGCTCGCGCACCTGCTGTTGCGCACCAGCGGCGGCAGCGTCGTGCACATCTCCTCTATCGCAGGCTTCATCGGACTCCCGGCGCCGCGCCGTCTACTCCATGACCAAGGGCGCCATGAACCAGCTCACACGCAGCCTCGCCACGGAGTGGGCCGGCGACAGCATCCGTGTCAACTGCGTCGCGCCGGGTGGCATCCGGACTAATATCAGTGCTGATGTAAGCTTCCCTATCTAACCTCACGGTGCTCCCAACCCAGACTCAGAGTCTAAGATCATTTATTACCTCGAATATCGTGGACTTGGAGTCTAAATAAAACTTGGACTCTTGGTTTTTCTCCCTCTCTCTTCTATAAATATGTTGTCACATCAGCGCCATATCAGCAAATTATAATAAATATGAATGTAATAAATACGGTTAGACTCTGGTAGAGTCTGTGAGTGCTCTCAGTCATCAGCTGTGTCATACCTGTAACCTACATATTGCATATTAATCTTTTAATAAGTTCAAAGCTAAAATATTTTTATCACATGGTTATATATGACCTCAAGTGGTGATTTTTCCTAAAAAGAAAAAAAAAACTCATGTGGTGATTAATTTTTGCAGAAGACGATAGACCCAGAGCTGGTGATGAACGAGATGGCGCGGCTGCCCATGGGGTGGATTGGCGAGCCGGAGGAGGTGGCGTCGATGGTGGCCTTCCTCTGCATGCCGGCGGCTTCCTACATGACCGGCCAAGTCATATGCATCGACGGCGGCCGCACCATAGCTTAGCTTGATTGATTGCTAGTCCACTTGTAACGTTCATCATGTATGTAAGCGTACGTGACTGACAAGCTGCCGGCACACGTACATTCTGTCTGTACGTCATTTGCGTGCATTAATTGTGCTGAGGATGGTATTCTCATTGTGATTCGTATTTCCATGGAATCCATATGAAATATAACCTCGGTATTTTTCTTGTTTAAAATAACACCCAACGGGAATGATTTGAATTGTGGTGTCGAAAAACAAGTCTCAAATTAAATATAACGAGCGGGCGGGCGTAGATGAACAAAAACAATGAGATCTACAACTTTGTAGTTAAATCTTTTTAATTTATATTCCCGAATATTAGTTAAAATTTCTCAAAACTATCTTAAACATAATTTTCTTGTACGATTCCTAGAGCAAGTTGCTTAAATCAACCAACTCCAAAAATGATTTCTATAGGCGGTATGCTTATGAAAACCACCATAGATGGTCAAAAGAATGATTCTCATATTCCTATCATTAGTGCCTCCTCCGGCTCGCCGATCCGCCCCATGGGCAGCCATGCCATATCTTTATTCACCAGCTTCGGTGGGTCGGGACTAGGTTTAAAAAGTTATTTTCCTTTTGTTTACATTGCTTTTATTAATATCCATAACTTAAGAGAACTACTAGCTAGCAGAAATTAAATTACATAGGTGCATGACCTAACCAATGTAGCAGTGAAAATTGTATTTATATTTTCAGTGTGGTCACTACTAATCGGAAGACACCATTTTGACTGGCCTTTCATACTGGTGGTCTCTAACTAGTGCCTGTAAAAATCAATTTATATTGCTAAATTTTTGTGCAAGTGAAACAAAAGGACATGGATGGCATGAGGAGTCACTTTGTGGAGTTTGGCTATGGTTGAAGAAGAACCTTACCGGCCAGGAGGTTGTGGATGCTGGATAAACAGACAAACCATTATGCTTCAAACATAACTAATGTCGTTTTCATTCATTTATTGATTATTATCACTTTCCCTTTATTTGTCTATAAATTAGTTAGAACTAATTTAATTTCGAATTAACACTACTACAAATATGGTAATCACTACCGCCCTTATCACTACCGAAATTAAATGAACCGCTAGTGTATTCCTTTTCTTGGCTTAGAGGACAAAAAAAAAATAACTGAGACTGACCAAGATCCGGTAGTAAAAATTCATATCAGTGTCGGGTTGATATAGAAACCCGGCAGTGCTTTATAGCAGTACCGGTTATTATATTATGTAAGCCAACAGTGATCGAGACTCCCGGACCCGAAAATTTTATTCACTCCGCCGGACTCGTCTCTTTGCGTCCGTCAACATACTTCTTCCTTCTCTCTCGGACCTGCCTTGGAGATATTTCCCCAACTCTGCGGACCACTCCGCCAATCTTAGTGCCCCAGCTTGCTCTGCCCCTGCGATGATGTCCATCGGCCAGGCCAGATCCGCGCAGCACGATGTCCTCCATGGCGGATCCATGCAGGCTGTAGACGGAGGGGGCGAAGGGAGTGGTAAGTTCGATCCGTGTCTCCTCCGGACTCGGCGGACATGAGCTCGATCCGCACAAGCATGAGGCCTGGTATCCATCTATTAATTCCATCAAGGGAGCACATTCTCATCCGTAAGTAATAATAAGCAAATTCTTTATCTTCCTATTTCTATTTCATCGAGGAGCACGTTCTCATCTGTACTATGTATGCAGCTAGTAAGAGGATGGATCCTGTGGGGGCAGCGCCGCACACATGCGGGGAACCACTTCGCGGCGCCGCGTGGCTGCGCATGGCGGTGGCCACCACCTCCGGATCCACGCTGGAGATGGCCATAGCGGCGACCGGGCGCGGATCCACCCCGGCGTGAGCACGACGCCGCGTGGCTCAGCGCGAATCAATCCACCCCGGTGCTCTCTCTCCTCTCCTCCATGAGATCCAGTTCAGTTAAATTCGGCAAGTATCTCTAGTCTCTTCCCTTCAAGCCTCCCTCCTCTCCCTCTATGTTTCTATAAATCAATTTGTGGAGTTGATTTGTGATGTGTTGAACCCTTGCGATGTATGAATCCATTCGATTTGTGATGTGTTGAATCTTGTGCTATCTATGAATCGGTTGGATTTGTGATGTGTTGAATCCTGTGCTATCTATGAATCCATTCAATTTGTGATGTGTTGAATTCCTCCTCCTTTCTCTTTGGTGTATGAATTATTTCTTATCTTGATGGAAGACGGGGAGCATGGCGGAGGCGGCGCTAGCTAGCGAGCAAGCAGGAGCATGCTTGCTGTATTCATTTTTTATTTTATATTTTAAACTTTTCACTTTGTCGGGTCAAGAGGGCATATCACTACCGGCGAGAGGACATCATCTTTGCTTTGGTTCTGCGGTTCAATTTCCGGCAGTGAAGGGGGTTTTGAGCCCGCAGTGATGTACAAATCTGTAGTTGTGTAAAAATGTTATATGTAATCTTTGACTAGTCATGTTATAATAAATACTTGTGCTCTAGACGCTCCACTAGCACTTGAATTTGTATTGTTATATATATGCAAAATGAGTCCATAATGTATCATCAAATTGGGTGGTGTTCGGAAAAACTGGTATTGTGTGTAGAGCCCCAAAATGTTTCACTCAACAAAGAACTCTTATATGTTTTGCCTGTGTCTAGTGGCTCCTATTTTTCCACTTATTATCAAATATATAGAAAATAATTTTTACCTTAGCCTTTGCATTTTTCAACCATATACCGAACAAAAATTGAACCATTTTTGTGCTGTTCCCACTGAGCCAGCCAAAATTACCAATTATCTTGTCTTGATGACTAGGTTCACTTATATATATACACTACTAAGAGAACAAAATATTCTGGATTTGACTTAACAGCAAATCAGGAACATACTCCATTATCTTGTGTTGACTTGCCTCCCTCAAAAAAAAAAAAAAAAAAAAAAAAAAAAAAAATCTTGTGTTGACTTGCATCGTTTGCTGACACGTACGCACATTCGACGTCATTTGACTTCCATTTGTTCTTCAGAAAAAAAAAAAAATCTCAGCTGCATCTCCTTGCACGTGATCACCACTACTCCGAGCTTGTATGTTACAGAAAAAAAAAGATTGCGTGTATCTGCATACCATATCTCTTACAATGAGTAATATACGCCAGTATCCCGTCTCTAGTATAGGCCATCTGCATCAGATTAGTATCCGATTTAAAAATTGTGACCTACCCTAATCATGGTCATGGGAGTTTTTAACTATAACAGCCGCTCTAGTTATTAGCAGCCACACCACTTAGATATATCCATATATGCAGGTCAATTTCCTGATGCAACGATAATATATATACATATGGGAGTTAACTACAATCCCGTCACGTACTAGACAATCTGTATCAGATTAAATAGTATTAGCTTTGTGACTTGTGAGCTAACCTATCAGATTAAATAGTATCATGCTCATGGGAGTTAACCTATAACAGCTAATCTAGTTGTTAGCAGGCTCTCACAGGAACAACACACCACATAAATTTCAACGATGAATGCACCCAAAGATAGTGACGGTCGAGCAAATCCCCAGCCATGTTCCTCTTACATAGTTCTTCGATCATAGATATATTATATTAGAGCGTTATTCCTTGTTTACATTTACATTTATATTTATAATACTGGAGTCTTCTTGCCGACATACTATTCAACACACATTATGTGCATGAATTTGATGCCCAGATAACAAAAAAATTATGTACATGAGATTCATTATTTGCGATACCTTGACAGTCAATGGGCGGCTTAGGTCAATGGCAAATATATTTTTTATCATCTAGCCCAAATGGTCAGATGCAACTTTCTTTTGAGTATCTCAAACTGAGAAACAGAAGAGATATTGACGGCACACCAAGATTCTTGTATCTAACGTAGTCGCTGTCCATGTCGTTCTCATGCAAAACAGTTTGTTAATCATATACACTGATATAAATATAAAACCATTAGAAATCTTTTCTCAGATTTCAACGTCTGATGCTTCATTTCGTCCTTGGGTGATTGGTATAGTATATATGAACTACTGCAGACTGGTGCATTCGATCATGATCGAGTTAGTTGCTTTGCACATTGACATTAGCATATCCACCATAACTTAGTAAAGTCAATAGTACATTATTTTTCAGAGCTATAGCCAGGTCTCATTCAGTAATTAATATGATGAAGAAGAACTCAGAGCTACAGGCTTTTTATTTGTGAACAAAAGAACACACATGTGCTTTCTTAAGCAAACTAACCCTTCCAAAATGTTTTTGAAACAATCAACAAACATTTTAAGAAAGTACTTATTTTTTTTTAGCTTTGAAGGCAAAGGGCTTAAATTGAATTTGTGTCACTTTTTACTAGCTCTAAATGAGATAAAATTTCGAAAATTAGTTTATATTAGTTACTTCAGAACTGTTTGGATCTATTAGTAGCTGAGTGTTTTGGAACCACCTTCTAATAGCTGCTAATAGGTAGTTGGATAGTGAGTTGAAGGGAAGTATAAACTAGTAGCGCTTATCAGTAACTACAAACCTACTAATAGAACTGATACTCGTTAGAAACCCTCCATCTGATAATTAACAGGTTATTAGCAGATGTGTTTGGATCCATTAGTACTATCCAAACAGGGTCTTCATTAATTTATATAAGCAAATTTGGTTAGGTATCTGTAGATATTTCCAGTGATGCTATGCACAAACACAAAGGGAATCAAATGGGCGGCTTAGGTCAATGGTACATTTGATATATGTAAACTTTTTGTCATCTAGCCCAAATGGCCAGATGGAACTTTATTTTCAGTATCTCAAACTGAAACAGAAAAGATATTGACGGCACACCGAGATTAGTAACTACAAACCTACTAATAGAACTGATACTCGTTAGAAACCCTCCATCTAATAATTTCCATTGATGCTATGTACAAACACAAAGGGAATCCTCGGGTTCAATTCCGTTGGAGTGCTATAATTGGAATGCGTGCTGCAAACCAACCACTATTCCCTAACAATAAAAAAATGTGCACAAAAATGTTTCACTGAAGATAGTGACGGTCGAGCAAATCCCTCTGCCATGTTAGTTCCTTTTTTATATTTATATCATATTAGTGTGTGACTTGTTTATATTTCTGCTATACTCGAGTTTTCTTGCCGACACACTATGTGTGCATGAATCTAATGCTCAGATAGCAAAAAAATATACATGAGACTCATTATTTGTGATACCTTGTTGACACTGGACAATCAATGGGCGGCTTCACATTTGATATTTGTAAACTTTTTGTTATCTAGCCCAAATGGCCAGATGGAACTTAATTTTCAGTATCTCAAACTGAAACAGAAAAGATATTGACGGCACACCGAGATTGGTCAACCCAATAATGTAGTATAAATAAAACTATCAGAAATGGTCTCTCAGATTTCAAAATCTGATGGATGCTTTCTTCCATAGATGGATGGTAGTATAAATATAAGCAACTGTAGACTGATGCATTCATGTATTAGTTGCATTGCACATTTTTTGACAATAACCAAATATATTAGATTAAAGCAGCGATCTTACATTTAGGGCCTTAGAAAAGGAGCCAAATACAAAAAGGACCCTAGATCTAGATGCTGGAGCGCCGCCGGAGGGCAGGTCGCCGGTGAGCTGCAGCAGGGCATCGATGACGCATGGTTGCAGTGGTGCGGAAGGGCCTCGCCGCGCGAAGGCTTGAAGTGGTTGAAGACGCCGTCAAGAATACTCATCGCCGACGACCCAAGGATGTAGGAGAATCCGGCGTCGGTGGGTAGGAAGTCGTCGTCCTCAGAGCCGGTGGGAGGCTCGTTGCCGAGGCGGTGTCGGAGGATCTTGCAGGGACAAGCCGATTGAAGAGACACGGCTTGCTGGGCGATGGCGAGGGCGGATGGAGAGGTGGAGGACAGCAGAGGAGGGAGAGGCAGATCTCGATGGAGGAGGGTGGTGAGGCGAGGTGGGAGGCGTGGGGATGAGATCCGCCTGGTAGAGAGGGGAATCTACTTTATTTAGACGGGAACATATCTAGTGCAAACCAACATTTCGTGCAAACCACGGCAAAAAAAGTCGTCTAAATTCAACAAAAAAAATCACACATGTAGATAATAAAAATAACAAATGTTAAGCGAAAGTTGTCCACATGATTTGTCGAAATTTGTTATTTTTATATCTCCCAAATGAAGTTGAGGTTGTATAAGATATTTTACAAGGATGTTTATCATCATATCATCTACGTGTGTGAATTTTTTAAGTATACGACTTTTTTCCGTGGTTTGCACAGATTTGCACCAAATGTTGGTTTGCACTGGTTCGCCGTCTACTCCATGACCAAGGCGCCATGAACCAGCTCACACGCAGCCTCGCCACCCGAGTGGGCCAGCGGCGGCATCCGTGTCAACTGCGTCGCACCTGGTGGCATCCGGACTGATATCAGTGCTGATGTAAGCTTCCCTATCTAACCTTAGGGCACTCCCAACCCAGACTCATAGAGTCTAAGGTCATTTATTACCTCGAATATCGTGCTTTTGGAGTCTTGTTTTTTTCTTCCTCTCTCTTCTATAAATATATTGTCACATCAGCTCCATACGACAAATTATAATAAATATGAATGTAATAAATACACTTAGACTCTGGTAGAGTCTGCATTGTGAGTGCCCTCAGTCACCAGCTGTCATACCTGTAACCTAAATATTGCATATTAACCTTTTGATAAGTTCAAAGCTAGAATCTTTTTATCACATGTGGTGATTTTTCCTAAAAAGAAAAAACTCATGTGGTTATTAATTTTTGCAGAAGGCGATAGACCCAGAGCTGGTGAAGAATGAGATGGCGCGGCTGCCCATGGGGCGGATCGGCGAGCCGGAGGAGGTGGCATCGATGGTGGCCTTCCTCTGCATGCCGGTGGCCTCCTACATGACCGGCCAAGTCATCTGCATCGACGGCGGCCGCACCATAGCTTAGCTTGATTGATTGCTAGTCCACTTGTAACGTTCATCATGTATGTAAGGGTACGTGACAGACAAGCTGCCGGCACACGTACATTCTGTCTGTACATTTGCGTGCATTGTGCTGATGATGGTATTCTCGTTGTGATTTGTATTTCCATCGAATCCATATGAAATATACCCTCGATATTTTTATCTTGTGTGAAAATAACACTTCTCAAGGGAATTGATTCGAATTGTGATGGCAAAAAAAACAATTCTCAAATGAAATATAATGAGCGGGCTGGCGGGCGTAGATGGCGGGCGTAGATGAAGATAAACATTGAGATGTACAAGTTTGTAGTTAAATCTTTTTAATTTATGTTCCCAAATATGATTTTCCAGGTTGCTTAAATCAACAAACTTTGAAAATGATTTCTAGAGGCAGTATGCTTAAGAAAACCACCAAGCTAACAATGGTTACCATGGATGGTCAAAAGAATGATTCTCATATTCCTATCATTAGTAATACCTGTGTGTAGTGCGATTGTGAGCAAGGATTCACATGTCCCAAAGGGTTCTTGGGTGGGTATGGGCTAGTTTAAAGGGTTATTTTCATTTGGTTTACATTGCTTTTATTAATAGCCATAACTTAAGAGAACCGCTAGCGGAAATTAAGTTACATAGCTGCATGACTTAACCAAAGTAGTACTGAAAATTTATTGTATTTATGTTGACAGTATGGTCACCTTTGCCGAGAGCAGAGACCAACCTCTCTCAGCAAAGGGGGCTCTCGGGAAAATTTGTTTGCCGGCAGTCTAACAGCGCACTCTCGGGAAAGGGGGACGGAAGGTGGCGAGGCTGATGCCGTGGCCTTTGCCGAGAGAGGTTGGTCTCTGCTCTCGGGAAAAAAAGGACTTTGCCGAGAGTTAGGCCCCTCGGTAAAGTATCTATGCCGAGTGTGGAATCATTGCCGGCGGTGCCCAACATTTTGCTCACGGAAAACCAACAAGCAAAGGTCCGGGCCTTTATTTGCCAGGAGGTCGTTGGTTGCTGGATAACAGACAACCATTATGCTTCAAACATAACTAATGTCGTTTTCATTCATTTATTGCCTTTATTTGTATATAAATTAGTTAGAACTAATTTGTTTTGGAGATAAAAGTTATATGTAATATTTGACTAGTCATGTTGTAATAAATATTTGTGCACTAGACGCACCACTAGCACTTGAATTTGTTTTGTTATATGCAACATAAGTTGAAAAAATGCATCTTCAAAATTGGATGTTAAGAAGGTATTGTGTGTAAAATGTTTCACTCAACAAAGAACTCAATGTTCTACTGCATCAGGTGGCTCCTGTTTGTCCTAGCTCATATCACAGCTATACCTTAGCCTTTGAACGTAAAATCATGCTCATGGGAGTTAACCTATAACAGCTAATCTAGTTGTTAGCAGCCTCTCACAGGGGCAACACACCACATAAATTTATCCATATATGTGTAGGTCAAATTTCTTGATGCAACGATGAATGCACCCAAAGATAGTGACGGTCGAGCAAATCCCCTGCCATGTTCCTCTTGCATAGTTCTTTGATCATAGATATATTATATTAGAGCGTTATTCCATGTTGACATTTATAATACTGGAGTCTTCTTACATTTATATTTATAATACTGTTGTCTTCTTGCCGACATACTATTCAACACACATTAATTATGTGCATGAATTTGATGCCCAGATAACCAAAAAATTATGTACATGAGATTCATTATTTGCGATACCTTGACACTGGACAGTCAATGGGCGGCTTAGGTCAATGGAAATTTTATTTTTGTGAATTTTTTTATCATCTAGCCCAAATGGTCAGTGCAACTTTCTTTTTGAGTATCTCAAACTGAGAAACAGGAGAGATATTGACGGCACACCAAGATTCTTGTATCTAACGTATCCGCTGGCCATGTCGTTTTCATGCAAAACAGTTTGTTAATCATATACACTGACAGAAAATATAAAACCATTAGAAATCTTTTCTCAGATTTCAACGTCTGATGCTTCATTTCGTCCTTGGGTGATTGGTATACTATATGAACTATATAGACTGGTGCATTCGATCATGATTGCACATTGACATTAGCATATCCACCATAAAGTCAATAGTACACTATTCTTTCAGAGCTATGACCAGGTCTCATTCAGTAATTAATATGATGAAGAATATCTCAGAGCTACAGGCTTTTATTTGTGAACAAAAAGAACACACATGTGCTTTCTCAAGCAAACTAACCCTTCCAATATGTTTTTGAAACTATCAACAAACATTTTAAGAAAGTACTTATTTTTTTTTAGCTTTGAAGGCAAAGGGTTTAAATTGGATTTGTGTCACTTTTACTAGCTCTGAATGAGATAAAATTTAGAAAATTAGTTTATCTTAGTTACTTCAGAACTGTTTGGATCTATTAGTAGCTGAGTGTTTGGATCCACCTTCTAATTGCTGCTAATAGGTAGTTGGATAGTGAGTTGAAGGGAAATATAAACTATTAGCGCTTATTAGTAACTACAAACCTACTAATAGAACTGATACTCGTTAGAAACCCTCCATCTAATATTTAACAGGTTATTAGCAGATCTGTTTGGATCCATTAGAGTGCGTACTGCAAACCAACCACTATTCCCTAACAATAAAAAAAATGTGCACAAAAATGTTTCACTGAAGATAGTGACGGTCGAGCAAATCCCTCTGCCATGTTAGTTCCTTTTTTATATTGATATCATATTAGAGTGTTACTTGTTTATATTTCTGCTATAGTCGAGTCTTCTTGCCGACACACTATGTATGCATGAATCTAATGCTCAGATAGCAAAAAATTATACATTGTTGACACTGCACAATCAAATGGGCGGCTTAGGTCAATATGGTACATTTGATATTTGTAAACTTTTGTCATCTAGCTCAAATGGCCAGATGGAACTTTATTTGCAGTATCTCAAATGACCGAGATTGGTCAACCCAATAATGTAGTCGCTGGCCATGTCGTACGTTTTCAAGCAAATAAACAGTTTGTTAAGCATGTACACTAAAAAGAAAATACTATCAGAAATCGTCTCTTACTTTTCAACATATGATGCATGCATTTCTTCCATAGATGGATGGTAGTATACATATACATATATGCAACAGTAGACTGATGCATTCATCATGTATTAGTTGCATTGCACATTGACCTTAGCACATCCACCACTAACTTAGTAAAGTCAATAGTACATGATTTTGTCAGAATAAAATAAAATGGAGATATGACCTGGCCTCAGTGAATAAGGCACTGTTTGTTTTTCAAAAGCATTTTTTTTTTTTTTTTGGAAAAAGTCGCTCAAGGAGTTACTTTTAGGAAAAAATCCTAAAAAGAAGTCCCCTTGTTTGGTTGCCTAGGGACTTCTTTTGGTCGCTACACAAAGGTCCTTGAACCTGGTATCGTGTCGTATATAGTCACAAACATGTGTTTTATTATTTATGTCATGTAAACCGGTATAAATAATACGTTGCAGCTAGCTACTCGCATTTATTGCACTACTAAAAAAATGATTTTGCATGGGGCAATTTTGATTTTGCGTGGTGGGCATTAGAGCCCGTCATGCATAACTGTGGCGCTCTACAGTGCCCGCCACGGTTAATCGATTAACCGTGGCGGGCAAATTAGGACGCCCGCTATGGAAAAATTTAGGAATTAAAAAAAGCCCATCGAGCCCGGTAGCCTGCCGCCACCAGATCACGGAGCATCTGCCGCTAGTCGATCCGCTGTCGTAGCCTCGATCCATCGCAACTCCGGCCGTGGTAGATCCCGCCACCGCTGGATCCGCATGCCTACGGTTCCGAGCCGCCGCCACCAGCTCCACCCGTGCCAAGGGTTCCGGGCCGCCACCGCCATGGATGGATTTGTGCCCGCCGTTGCCCGATCTAGACCTCCGATCTGCCGCCATGGACCTTCTCTCGCCGGATCTGCCGTCAGCCAGCACCTCCTCGCCAGATCTATAGAAAAAGGGACGAGTGAGGAAGAGAGGGAGACGGCGGCGATGGGGGATGACCTAATGACCGCGTTGGGCCTCTCCAAGCGCTTTTGCTTTCGGTCTGCCGCCCAGAACAGGCCTGCACACTCGCCATGGACCTTCTAGCTGCAAGGATATGCGACGACGCCACCGGGGAATACTCCTATGTGGGGAGAGGGATGATGAAGAGGACCGGCTAACCGCCATGGTGAGGGAAGAGAGGATGCAGAGGTAGGCCTAGGGCGGCGCGTCGTCGGGCTTTGGGGCACCACGCGGCATCAACGATTCGCGCGAGAGAAGAGCGTGTGAGACAGAGCCGCCGCTGTTGAGGTTGGGGAGAGGAGAGAGTGAGTTGGAAACCCTAACACTTCGTATTTATATAAGAATGACGATTATCAGGCCTACTGGGTTTATTGGGCCTTAACAATTTTCCATGACGGGCCTATTAAAATGCCTGCCACGGTTAATTGATTTGTCGTGACTGGCACATTAGGATGCCCTCCACAGAAAATAAATATTAACCGTGGCGGTCGTTTTTAAGTTGCCAGCCACGGTTAATCGATTTTCCTTGGTGGGCAAAAGTGCTCGTCATGGAAAATAAAGGAATGCCTGCCATGCTTAATCGGGTCATTAACCGTGGCAGGCAAACTCAACGCCTGCCATGGAAAAGACTGGGTAGTATTTTGTAAAATGATTTCGTTAGTAGTGTTGTTTTGTCTGTAAATGAGTTAAAATTTAGAAAATCAGTTGACCTCAGTTACTTCATATATAGTTAGGTAACTGCAGACATTTTCAGTGATGGTATGTACAAACTAGGGAATATTCAGCTCAATTTTTTTTATTCTAGATCGGATATGATTAAGAGTGTGCTACAAGTTAACCATATTGTGGTCCAAAGATTCACAACCAACACATCTCAATTGGACTATGCAACCTGCAAAAACTCAACCAACATCTCTTCCCTAACCCCAAAAAAGTTGTGCACAAAATTAAATTGCATTTTGTCCTCTGGTATCAGAATTAGATAACTTGCAGCTGTGGCCGGTCACGATTAGTAGTCTAGCACAACGGCCGGCAGCTGAGCAGGACCTGCCGGCAGTCGTCTTCGTCCAGTGCTCCGTATCTGTCCAAATCCGGACGGAGACAGCGATGACTAACGTAGGTCACAATGTCATTATTCATTCACAAAGGCAACCACATTTTATCCAGGAAGTAGCATCTTTATATATAGAGAGAGGGTGTGGGTGAGGGCATTTAATCGATATAAGAAATTAGAGAGCCTAGTATATGGTGATTTCTGTTTTGCTAGGCCCCGCGCTAAAAAAACCTACTTTCTTATGATTACGTGGTTTATTCGAAGATGAAATTTCATCCGGTAACCACAGTATTTCTCCCTTTTTTTCTACCCCAAGCTTTGTAACATTTCAAAATCGGGAAATTGCAACAGGAGCAGGTGGTATTAGAGAACAATTAGCGGATTTAGATTTGCGAATTATTATAGAGAATTCTTTGGTTCAATGGAAATCTATGCCGAATATATTGAAGAGCCAAAGTTTTATTCTTATATACTCCCTCCATCCCAAATTATAAGTCACTTTGGTAAGTCACTTTGACTAAACCAAAGTGACTTATAATTTGGGATGGAGGGAGTACCTTTTATTTCTTCTATTGTCTGTTAGTTATAGACAGCTTTAATTTGGCGTGATGTGTGTCTGAGGTGCTGGATAGAGAGATCAGTAACAAGAACATTCTTGTAGCTAGTAATATGTTCTGTTCTGCTGTCTTGTGGGAACTTTCGAAGCTAACAAACTGTCTATGCTTTCAGGATATGAGGTGCAAAAATGGTTGTCTATTACAGAAGGCTTGAGCGGTTGGAAAATTTGAAGTCTATCTCCTCAAGACCTCTTAGTATTACCTCTTTCATTCAGGGAATCACTGGATCAACATTCCATCCCTGCAGAAGCAAAGTCTCTGCTGATGAAGAAGTGGGTGAAGGTGTCTATATGTTTAGTGAGGAGTGGGTATGTTATTCTAGTATTTTCATAGTGGTTTAGCTTGGAGTTTTTTACTGTTTCGGTGTTGATGCCGATGTATCGAATGCGTAAAATGTTGTGGTATTTGATAATATAGGCCGGGGCTTTTCCCTTCAACAACCAAAAAAAAAAAATACAGTGGAAAGTTTTGTGCATCATGCCTCTTTACTTCCAAAACTGCACTCGCAACTCAATCATTACTATGAACATAGAGGTTGGAACATATTAGGTTACATACGTTGCACTGTACAGACACGGTCAACGCGTTCTGGCTCGAGTACCACACTATATATAAGTACGTGCTGCACCATTGTGGAGTAACCATCTCCTATCATCACCCATTCCATTTGGACACTAGGATAGCCCTTGCAACACCGGCCGCAACATCACCGAGGACCAGGAGTAAGATGGTGGCCGGCGGCAGGAGCAGGGAGGAGCGGTGGAGCCTCGCCGGCGCCACGGCGCTCGTCACTGGCGGCAGCAAGGGCATCGGGTGCGCTATGTGACCACCACACTGTGTGACTGTTATCTACAACGTTTGTGTCCACTGTCCATTAGCAACAACGTTTGTTGCTGCTTGCAGGCACGCGATCGTGGAGGAGCTGGCGGGGTTGGGCGCGCGTGTGCACACGTGCTCACGCCTTGGCGGGCGGAGCTGGAGGCATGTCGCCGGTGGGAGGAGATGGGGCTGCAGGTCACTGTCTCCGTCTGCGGCGTGTCCGTCTTGCGGCGACCGCGAGGAGCTGATGGCCACCGTGGGTGCCGTCTTCGGCGGCAAGCTCGACATCCTCGTGAACAATGCCGGTCAGTCGCTGTTCAAGCGGACGGCAGAGTGCACCGGCGAGGACTACGCGCGGATCATGTCGACCAACCTGGAGTCGTGCTTCCACCTCAGCCAGCTCGCGCACCCGATGCTCCGGCGTGCCTCGGTCGCCAGCGGCGGAAGCGTCGTGCACGTCTCCTCTGTCGCGAGCTTCATCGGGATCCCGGCGCTCGCCGTCTACTCCATGACCAAGGGCGCCATGAACCAGCTCACACGGGCCTCGCCGTCGAGTGGGCGGCGATGGCATCCGCGTCAACTGCATCGCCCCTGGGGGTGTCAAGACTGACATGAGTGCCGATGTAAGTTCCAAATAGGTCCCTTCATTTTTATCCACTAAGACCTTGTTTGGATCTAGTATGTGATTGCACCCATCCAGATGTGTTGGGGGCCCCAACGCATGTGGATTGAGATAAATCTGATAAGGACATCCACACAAGCTATAATTATTAACTGTGAAAACTACAATTTCGTAACTAATATATACTGTGACGATTATTAACTGAGTACACTAATGACTGAGCAGACGACAATAGACCTTGAGCTGGTGAAGAATGAAATGGCACGGCTGCCAATGGGGAGGCTGGCCGAGCTGGAGGAGGTGGCGTCCATGGTTGCCTTCCTCTGCATGCCTACGGCGTCCTACATGACCGGCCAGATCATCTGTATCGACGGCGGCCGCACCATATCTTAGATTCCATTTTGCAGTAGAGGAGGCACACGTTGATGTTATACTGCATTTCCAGCCGACCAGCATGCATTGTGTTGAGGATTTAGTTCGTAATTACATCCATCAAATGTATCCTTATAGCCCTGTGTCATGTTTTTCTCATTGAATGTATCCATATTTGATTTATTGTTTTTGGGCAAGACCCCGTTTTTCGTGCTCGTGGTTCTACCTCGTACATATTGACCTGGCATTGGCAATTGACATGTTAAATCATCTGCAATAAATTTCAGTTTAGTTCGATAAAATTTTAAGGTGTGAATGTGAGCTTTTATTTCTAGGGTCCGACTCTGATGTGGAGCCCACATATTGATCTGGCAGTGGCAATTGGCATGAAGTAGCTGTTTGCTACGTTAAATCATCGGTAACAAATTTTAGTTAAATTCGACAAAATTTTAAGGTGTGAACGCGATCTTTTATTTCTAGGGTCCGACTTTTAACGTGAAGTCATAAGCCTAATGCAAACTTATATATACATTCTATGCAAATCCATAGATTCTTATAATAAACCGGCCGGTGTAATTCGTTTATGGGTTGGGATGGGTTGGGTTGAAACTATAAAACTATGGGTTGAGTTGGGTTGAGGAAGAGAGTTAATTAAATGTGGGTTGGGTTGGGTTTGGGGTGGGTTTTAACCCATTAGCAGGACTGATCCACAACACGAAGTGATGTGAAAAAAAAAAAACAATTGGGCTCCACTAGTATTGCTGGCTGTCCCTAATTTTTCTAGCACAGGTTGGTTTGTGCGAGTGATGCGTTAACTCTCTCAGGTAGTGATGCCTTAGCACAGGTAGTTTTCTAGCACAGGTAGTTTTTGAATTCCAGGAATAACTTGAGCTCTCAACTAGATGGGTCCCATTTGTTTTCTTGCACGAACATATTGGGCTAGGCCGGAGGCCTACGACATCGCCTTCCACGAGGATCCCAACCCTTCGCATGAAGAGGGGACGACGCGGTCAAGGGCTGGAAACTCTCCTCCTAAAAGAGTGAAAGATAAAAAACAAGACGTTTCTGACGTTCCCCGTGGACGGCACCATTGCTCCAAAGATGAAAGTAGGCATCAAATTGATTACCAATGAAGCAACGAAGACTGTAAACATGAAAGTCCACTGATTTGTTGGCAACCGAGAATCTGTAACGGCGGTCACTCAAAATTCGAACATGGACGTGACAATTGTGATTATCCATGGAATGCTTCCCGAGGGTAAATCGGCCTTTGCTGACTGGCTCCGACACTCGGCAAAGCCTAGACCCACTCTTTGCAGCGAGCCGCGCACTACGCTTCGGCATTAGCTCAGAAGACGATGGGCGTGGGCGAGTCTTCCTCAAGACCGGCGTGGAGATGCGGATGGCTCTAGCGGCCTCTTGAAACGAGCTATGAACTCATCAACCGAAGGCACGAGCACCGGTACCAGGCGTAGGTCAGCAAATTAAAACAATGGTACTGCATTTCAGATTTAAATGATAGTTTTATTTTCAAATTCAATTGCATTTTGTTCTCTGGTATCAAAATTAAACAACATGCACTTGTAGCAGCTGGGCAGGACCTGTCAAACCCGTTGTATCTGTCATTTTAGTCTTAGAGTGCTTCG